>JAQJVL010002043.1:0-126899 GCA_035578905.1 Stictocephala bisonia
GGAGAAGAAGACATAATGAAGAACTATACAATTTGTATCAAGAACCTTAAGGAGTTTAAGTCAAGAAATAGGAGTTTAAGGAGTAGGAGATTGGAGTGGGTTGGACATGTGGTTAGAACGAGAGAGGAGAGATTTCCTAGGATGACTATGGATATGGCAGGGGAGGGAAGAAGACCAATGGGGAAACCTCGTAAGAGATGGGTGGATGGAGTAAGGACAGACTTACAACAACTGGGAGTCTGGCAGAACTGGCGGACAACAGCAGAGGACCGACGACAATGGAGGGACCTAGTAGTGACATCGCGCGGTTCTCTTAGCCTCATCGCGTACAGTAAAGTATTTATATAGAAGGAAATTCTGTTATTACTAAGTCTTGGGAAAATACTCGTTTTACACGTAACGCAAGAAATTGTACGTTCAAATGTTTTTTTGCTGTCGAATCTTCGTTTATAAATAGGAACAATGAATTATATTTTTTAAAAATAAAGAAGTACAAGGTATTAACCATTATTTTTTTTGTCCTTTATAAATCAGTGTCACTTCAATTTTCATACTAAAAGTTACCATTCACAATTATGAAGTATCCATTTGATTAGTAATATTTCAACAATGAAAATTGATTATATTGTTAGATTTGTTGGTTTATTAATTTTAATAGATTTATGTTAGAAGATTAAGAATAAAATAAAATCTACGGAGATGATGGCAGTAACAATGAACATTTAAACGGTTGTTAAAGTTATTGCGTCCGAGTGTGAATTGTTTTATCAACAAAATATTTTTTTATACTTGTTGTGTACGCTAGAAATACGCGTCTGATGATATTAAATTCACCACAAAATGAACTTGACATTTTTAAGTATTAGAGTATAGCAAGTGGAAGTCCTCTTAGAAGGGCTGAAGGGAAACAACAAAGTTTAATTACACTGTTTGCATTTAATAATTGATGGTGCATAATTAGTTAAGTTTACTTTGTAAAGATAATTCATAGACGATGATGATAATTTGTTTGTTTTTACGAATGATTATCAGTTTAAGTAATTTTTATAAAATAAATAACTTTGTACATATATACTAAGTCACAGCTCAACGAAACACTTGAATATATACTTGAACTAAAATAAGGTAGATAATAAATACCCATATACCGTACAGTAAGAGACTTTTTTACCATCCTTCCTATAATGAGAGATCTTATTATTGACATAAGATGTTATTATTGAACAATGTAAGTGTTGCACGTAAAGAAAAATAACAAAATTACATGAGCAAAGTGACACGAGCGTAGCGAGTCACTTGCTCACATGTCAACACATGTGAAGCGTGCAGGATGTACTATTGTGTTAAATAATTGAAATGGTAAGGAAATTATAATGAGGTGTGTTATGTTGTACCCTCAGTTATTATTGTTATAATAGAAATGTAAATTACGTATATTTTACTATAATACACAATCAATTCATATTGTTATGTCACTGGGGCGTAATATTTTCAAAGAAGAAAGTGTGAAGTATTGACAAAGATGCGAGGTCCATCATCCCTCTGTTCCAATGCCAGAGTTCCCATCAACAGGAGTGGCTACAATCCACGCTAAGTGCAGCTCTTCCGTTCTCTGTGGTGTATTTGTTACTTTATCTGGCTCTTTCCTCAATACAAAATACAAAGAAACAACTCATATGTCACCTATATGTATTTGAAAATAAATAAAATTAATAGGCATAAATTACAAATCAACATAAACATATACAGGATGGAAAAATATGTAAAATGGAGTTTACACAACTTTTGCATAACTTCACTTGTAAAAGTGAAATCTTGTACATGATTATCGTTACAAAGAACATACTTTTTTACGCTATTAGCGACATTTCATCTTTTCAGGAGGACGGCCCACGATGAGTTGCAAGACAATCTTCAACGTAAGGTTGACTTTTGTATGACATGAAAGGTCTATTCAAGAGAAATTAATAGCTGCAAACCGGACTTTGAGAAGCTTATCCTTTACAGAGTAGCGGTCATTTGAATTTCAAAGTAACTAATTTGAACAATATTAATTCTCCGCTATTTAACGGTTTTAAGTGAATTATTCTGATAAAAAATTATACTTTATGGAACAAAATTATTTAAAAAAGTTAAAATATCAAATTATCTATGGAGAAAATAACGTTGTTGTGAAAGCGTTTCCATATTGTTTTTCACCCTCTATAAATCATTTACGATAAAAATAAAGGAACATTGAAACCAGCGCAACTTCCTCTTAATTGCTGTACAATTTAAACGATAGAATTACAATTAATTAAGAAACATACTTGAGTTTACTTGCTATTGATAGAGTTTCTTGCTTTCAGAGCCCCTTTACGTGTATGATAGGGTGGGAGGAGCCTCTCATTACACAGTACTATTTTGAGGAAGTGGGAGGGCCCCCACTTCATACACTCAACCACCCATGTACGTACAGTAATGGATGGGTGGATGTAAAACTAAATAACTTTATCAAAAAAATCAACAATTCATAATAAATTACTTCAGACTACTTTAGTAAATATTACATAACTGTATTACACGTATTATAGAAATTAACCTTGTTCTAAACGGTAATAGTTAGTCTTTGACTTTCCGATTAGTCTGTTGAAAGTAGTGAATGGATTTCACACAAAAATGTATTTGAATAATTTATTCATTTCCTAATTTACACTTTCTTTCCATTCTCTTATTAACTTTGAGAGCTAATAAAAAGATATCTCAAACATATAATCATTTAAGATGATATATCTTTATCTAAGCAGCATTTGAAAAAACATTTTGGAATGTTTTTTGAGTATTAATAAAATAATATAATTTTATTGCAAACAATAATTTGACATTTCTATCGTATGCACATTATGGCATTAACTAACCTTAGAACATTAATAATATTATATTCTGCCATTATTTCAATATCTCCTATTAAATTAATTTTAGTGTTGGAATAAAATTGTACATGTTTATTAAAGGAAAACAAATTAAACACACCTTTAAATTAAACAGTTACATCAGCTAACGTTCTAACTTTTACATAATTTGTTTTAAGTAAAAACAAAAAAATAGGAGGGAACTGATGATGTGAAATGTACACCAACTGAGCCTTTTAATTTAGTAAAAACATTAAATCTGTAGTCAATGAGTTAGTTAGCATCCTGTGTTTGTTCTTTGTGAATTCACAAATAAAAATAAATTATGCTGCTATGTTACACAATTATATTAAGTTACTCTTCATAAAATATTTACACACCAAAATCAATGCCCCTATAATCATCAATGCCACTCCCACATTTATGTTTTACACGTTCTGTTCACCGTATTATTAGGCCACCCTTCATATACAGACTGCTGACATACGATGATCGATGGGACTGCCATATTACAGTTTCACATGTCCTGTCCTGTTCATTATCTGTCCTTATTTCAGTGACACTGATTGTATTAGCTCACCATTCATACACAGACTGCTGATATACGATGATCAATGGACTCCCATATTACAGTTTCAGACGTCCTGTCCTGTTCGTTATCTGTCTTTATTCCAATGACACTGATTGTATTAGCTCACCATTCATATACGGACTGCTGATATACGATGATCAATGGACTCCCATATTACAGTTTCACACGTCCTGTCCTGTTCATTATCTGTCATTATTACAATGACACTGATTGTATTAGTTCACCATTCATACACAGACTGCTGATATACGATGATCAATGGACTCCTATACTTCAGTTTCACACGTCCTGTCCTGTTCGTTATCTATCTTTATTCCATTGACACTGATTGTATTAGTTCACCATTCATACACAGACTGCTGATATACGATGATCAATGGACTCCTATACTACAGTTTCACACGTCCTGTCCTGTTCGTTATCTGTCTTTATTCCAATGACACTGATTGTATTAGCTCACCATTCATATACGGACTGCTGATATACGATGATCAATGGACTCCCATATTACAGTTTCACACGTCCTGTCCTGTTCATTATCTGTCATTATTACAATGACACTGATTGTATTAGTTCACCATTCATACACAGACTGCTGATATACGATGATCAATGGGACTCCCACACTACAGTTTCATACGTCCCGTCCTGTTCATTATCTGTCCTTATTTCAGTGACACTGATTGTATTAGCTCACCATTCATACACAGACTGCTGATATACGATGATCAATGGACTCCCATATTACAGTTTCACACGTCCTGTCCTGTTCATTATCTATCATTATTACAATGACACTGATTGTATTAGCTCACCATTCATACACGGACCGCTGACGTACGATGATCAATGGACTCCCATATTACAGTTTCACACGTCTTGTCCTGTTCGTTATCTGTGTTTATTCCAATGACACTGATTGTATTAGCTCACCATTAATACACAGACTGATGACGTACGATGATCAATAATAACCCAAATCCACTGGTTTCTGATATTATAGTTTTATACGTCCAAACTCGGTTTAATATCTGTCTTTACATACATGATAATGACTGTATTATGGATTTATTACTGCCTCACTTATATATAGATTATAAATGATTCTACCCTAACACCTTTCCCACAAATATGAACAGCCACTCCCGTTTTGGAATTGAGTTACTTTATTAACTTTTCTATCAGACCACAGCTATTATTTGAGGATACAAATGTATAAGCACATTTCACTTTTTTATTTGAGAGAAATTAATTGCCGCAAACCTAACTTTGAAAGATTTATTCTTTCCTGAGTAGCAGTAATTTTCAAAGTAATGTTTCAAAGTAATGTTTCAATAAAGTATTGTTTCAATACTTAATTACTAAATAAATAATACTTAAATACTAAATAAAGTAATGTTTCAAAGTAACTAATTTTACCAATATTATTTCTCCACTATTTAACGGATTCAAGTAATATATTCTGATCAAAAACCAAACTTTATGAAACAAAATTAGTCAACAAAATCCAATTACCAAATTTTCTATGGAACACAACAACATTGTTGTAAAATAGTTCCGGTATTTATTTCCACCTTGCATATTTTTGTTCAATAAAAAAATTCTCTCAAATATTCACATGTGCTTGCAAGCTTGCACGTGAGCGTTAGTTAAATTCGAACCTTGGAACTTTGACTACTCCGCAGCCTAAAAGATTAATCACTGCTGCACTACACCAGCATTGCCTAGGTATCCTGAAATATGGCCAGCAGCAACGTTGTTCTAGGGTTCTATACCATTCTAATTTTATTCGAATTATATATAGTTAGGTAATGAGGCCAGTTGACAACCTATTACAGGAAGAAAAATATTCCACCTACCAAAAACTGGAAATATAGATGTGAAGCTAGTAATGATTTACTAGAATTATTGATGAATATTCATTGTTTATACCTTTTTAAGGAATTTCTTATCTGTATTTGGACTATCTATGAGCACCATAGAAAAGTATCTCAAAGATTACTTAATAAATAACATATAAACTGTATTAACATATAAATTAGTCTTACAATTTTTATAAATAATTTAACACACCTTTCAAATACAACAAACTACTTAAAAACTTAACAGAAAAGGGGAATTAAATTTAAGCTTAACATAAAAAAATCTTAAAAATAGTAAGTATCTAAGAGATGTCTTCATAAAATGCAGATAAGAAAATTACCAATGTTAATGTGGGTAAACCAGGCTTAAAAGGGTACAGTCAAGGCACAAATTGGCTTCGTCGATCCCAATTCCCTTAACCCTATACATAATATAGTTACTGTAATTTTGATGTATTACGATACAATTCACTGTTATCGTAACTTCCGTAATCGTACACAAACGATACTCGTACAAATAAACGTACAACATCCGGTCTAAATAAATACTCGTAATTTAAACTATCTTCATATATGTACAAAAATATACTAACAGAGAAAAAACATTTAAATGTGTGATTGTTTATTTTTTTATATAAATATTACGTATACTCTTTTTTTGAATATTAGATAGTTTATTCAATATTTAGTCAGGTAAATATTAAATAAATTTTTATAGTTTATGTCTTTAATGAGTCAGTTAATTACTTGTAAAGGACCCGTTATTAGAAGCAAAATTAAAAGAACTGAACATCATAATTTTAATTGGCAATTTCCTAGTTAAAATTGAACTTCTAATAGTTTTTTTGCTACTTCATTGTAGAAGAAGATGTATGTTTTCCA
Source organism: Stictocephala bisonia (assembly GCA_035578905.1). Taxonomy (NCBI): domain Eukaryota; kingdom Metazoa; phylum Arthropoda; class Insecta; order Hemiptera; family Membracidae; genus Stictocephala; species Stictocephala bisonia. The sequence goes on from JAQJVL010002043.1 coordinate 6,228, forward strand.
ATTTATTTTACTGGATAAAATATAATTAGTGAAAATGTAACTTCACTAATTTTCCAAAGTTCATGTAACTTGTAATTACGATCGTTAGTAAAAATAATGTGTTGTATCTGACATATTTTGTACTCAAAATAAAAAAATAAAACGTGACGAGTGTCCAAATATTAAAAAAAACAATTTTTACTCATTTAGTAAAACAGTGCAGCTATATTCCATTTGGAAAAAAATTAAAAAAATTTTGACTAGATAAAAGCTCCCTTAAATGTATTCAGTACTAAGGAAAATTACATTAGTTTGTATCAAAGATTCACCTACACCAGTGTAGGTGAATTATACAATTATAATTCGACAATTATACATAATTGTTTATTCATATTTTCATATGTCTTAGAAAATTCCATATAAAATTAAATAGACTTAAGTCATGTTTCTTTCGATTTAACCCCACAAATGTATAATTATTATACATTAAAACCAATTACCCTTCGAAATTCCAACGAATACACTTTTTAATTTTATGAGGCATTTCGTTGTCCAGGATAACATCATCTGACTAAGATATATTATTTTTAACCAAGATTAATTTTATTTATTAATAAGAAACGTTAGTTATATTATTAAAAGTTAAACTGAGGTCGTCTTTGGGAAGTAGACTTATATATTTTAGTTGTATTATACAATACATTTATGTTAATATTATTAATAATGATAGTCAGATAATTATGATGTGAGTAGCAAGTTATATGGAGAAAGTATTTTTACCAGTAAACCAGTGCCAATTTACATTTCAATTGTTTGTGTCGCTATTTCATTTTAATATTTAGCAGAATAGATTTTGAACTGTATTTATTATTTCCTCATTGAAAACTTCAGCTTTTATACTCTGATATAACAATACACTGCTTGAACAACGTTGTGGCATTTAATTTAATTTAACAGAAGGATCTGCAGGTGACTGTTATCATCGGCAAGTCGAAAAAAGTATTACAAGAGATAATGCAAATAGTATAAACAGTAGTAAGTAAAATTGGATTATTGGTCAACCCTTCAAAAACTGAGTATTTAATTATTGGTAGGAGAATAAATCATGATAGAAACATTACTATTGACAATAACTGCTACAAGAGAGTACAAGAGGTCAAATACCTAGGAACTATATTGACCGAAAAATCCTTCAGCGAAACAGAAATAAAAGCCAGATTGAAAACAGCAAATAGAAGACTTAATGCACTTAATAAAATACTAAGCTCAAGAAACACTTCCCGAGAACTTAAATAAAGACTGTACAAAACATTTATTTGTCTCGTTCTTTTGTATGGTTGCCAAACACGGAGCACACGTAGCACATACCTGAGTCGACCCCTGATACTGATATGGAAGGTTTTTGGCCCAGTCCTTGACTTAGAAACAGGACGATGGAGAAGAAAACATAATGAAGAACTACACAATTTGTATCAAGAACCTTAAGGAGTTTAAGGCAAGAAATAGGAGTTTAAGGAGTAGGAGATTGGAGTGGTCTGGACATGTGGTTAGAACGAGAGAGAAGAGATTTCCTAGGATGACTATGAATATGGCAATGGAGGGATGAAGACCAGTGGGGAAACCTCGTAAGAGATGGGTGGATGGAGTAAGGACAGACTTACAACAACTGGGAGCCTGGCAGAACTGGCGGACAACAGCAGAGGACAGATGACAATGGAGGGACCTAGTAGTGACATCGTGCGGTTCTCTTGGCCTCATTATGCACAGTAAAGTATTTATACAGAAGGAAATTCTGTTATTACTAAGTCTTGGGAAAATACTCGTTTTACATGTAACGCAAGAAAATGTACGTTTAAATGTTGTTGTTGTCAAATCTTTCTTTATAAAAAGGAACAATGAATTAAATGTTGTAAACATAAAGAAGTACAAGGTATTAACCATTATTTTTTGTCCTTTATAAATCAGTGTCACTTCAATTTTCATACTAAAAGTTACCATTCACAATTATGAAGTATCCATTTAATTAGTAATATTTCAACAATGAAAATTGATTATATTGTTAGATTTGTTGGTTTATTAATTTTAATAGATTTATGTTAGAAGATTAAGAATAACATTAAAATCTACGAAGATGATGGCAGTAACAATGAACACTTCAATGGTAGTTAAAGTTATTGCGTCCTAGTGAATTTTTTAAAAAAATTATTGTAAAAGTGAATTTTTTTATACTGGTTGTTAATGTTGTTGTGTACGCTAGAAATACGCGTCTGGTGGTATTAAATTTACCACAAAATGAACGTGAAATTTTTAAGTATTGGAGTATAGAAGTTGAAATCCTCTTAGAAGGGCTGAATGGTAACAACAAAGTTTAATTACACTGTTTGCATTTAATAATTGATGGTGCATAATTAGTAAAGTTTACTTTGTAAAGATAATTCTATAGACAATGATGATATTTTTTTGTTTTTATGAACGATTATCAGTTTAAGTAATTTTTATAAAATAAATAACTTTGTACATATATAATAAGTCACAGCTTAACGAAACACTTGAATATATACTTGAACTAAAATAAGGTAGATAATAAATACCCATACACCGTACAGTAAGTGACATTTTTACCATCCTTCATATAATGGCAGATCTTATTATTGACATAAGGTGTTATTATTGAACAATGTAAGTATTGCATGTAAAGGAAAATAACAAAATTACATGAGCAAAGTGACACGAGCGTAGTGAGTGATGGGGTTGACATGCGAAGCGTGCAGGATGTACTATTGTGTTAAATAATTGAAAAGGTAAGGAAATTATAATGAGGTGTGTTATATTGTTATTATTGTTATAATAGAAATGTAAATTACCTATATTTTACTATAATACACAATCAATTCATATTGTTATGTCACTGGGACGTAATATTTTCAAAGAAGAAAGTGTGAAGTATTGACAAAGATGTGAGGTCCATCATCCCTCTGTTCCAATGCCAGAGTTCCCATCAACGGGAGTGGCTACAATCCACGCTAAGTCCAGCTCTTCCGTTCTCTGTGGTGTAATTGTTACTTTATCTTGCTCTTTCCTCAATACAAAATACAAAGAAACAACTCATATATCACCTATATGTATTTGAAAATAAATAAAATTAATAGGCATAGATTACAAATCAACATACATACATATACAGAGTGGAAAAATATGGAAAGTGGATCTTACACAGCTTTTGTATAACTTCACTTGTAAAAGTGAAATCTTATACATGATTATCGTTACAAAGAACATACTTTTTTACGCTATTAGCGACATTTCATCTTTTCAGGAGGACGGCCCACGATGAGTTGCAAGACAATCTTCAACGTAAGGTCGAATTTTGTATGACATGAAAGGTCTATTCAAGAGAAATTAATAGCCACAAACCGGACTTCGAAAAGTTTATCCTTTCCAGAGTAGCGGTCATTTGAATTTCAAAGTAACTAATTTGAACAATATTACTTCTCCGCTATTTAACGGTTTTAAGTCAATTATTCTGATAAAAAATTATACTTTATGGGACAAAATTAGTAAAAAAAGTTAAATTATCAAATTATCTATGGAGAAAATAACGTTGTTGTGAAAGTGTTTCCATATTGTTTTTTACCCTCTATAAATCATTTACGATAAAAATAAAGGAACATCGAAACCAGCGCAACTTCCTCTTAATTGCTGTACAATTTAAACGAAGAATTACAATTAATTAAGAAACATACTTGAGTTTACATGCTATTGAATAAAGTCTCTTGCTTTCAGAGCTCCTGTACTTTTATGATAGGGTGGGAGGAGCCTCTCATTACACAGTACTATTATGAGCGAGTGGGAGGGCCCCCACTTCATACACTCAACCACCCGTGTACGTACAGTAATGGATGGGCGGATGTAAAACTAAATAACTTTATCAAAATAATCAACAATTACTAAATTACTTCAGACTACTTTAGCAAATATTACAGAACTGTATTAAACGTACTATAGAAATGAACCTTGTTCTAAACGGTAATAGTTAGTCTTTGACTTTCCGATTAGTCTGTTGAAAGTAGGGAGTTGATTTCACACAAAAATGTATTTGAATAATTTATTCATTTCCTAATTTACACTCTTCTTTCCATTCTCTTATTAACTTTGAGAACTAATAAGTATTAAAACTTTTGGTATTAATTTCAAAAACGTACAATTTAAGATTATATATTTTTATTTAAGCAGTATTTGAAAAAACATTTTGGAATTTTTTTTGAGTATTAATAAAATAATATAATTTTATTGCAAACAGTAATTTGACATTTCTATCGTATGCACATTATGGCATTAACCAACCTTAGAACATTAATAATATTATATTCTGCCATTATTTCAATATCTCCTATTAAATTAATTTTGGTGTTGGAATAAAATTGTACATGTTTATTAAAGGAAAACAATTTAAACACACATTTAAATTAAACAGTTACATCAGCTAACGTTCTAACTTTTTCACAATTTGTTTTAAGTAAAAACAAAAAAATAGGAGGGAACTGATGATGTGAAATGTACACCAACTGAGCCTTTTAATTTAGTGAAAACATTAAATCTGTAGCCAATGAGTTAGTTAGCATCCTGTGTTTGCTCTTTGTGAATTCACAAATAAAAATAAATTATACTGCTTGTTACACAATTCTTCTAAAAATAACTATATATAAAATAAATAATATTAGATATACAACGCAAGTCCGGCCGTTTTATAGCAATAAGAGGTAAGTAAAAATCCTATTTTATGTGTAAATAAATTATATTTTGAATTAGTTTTACTAAATTAGAGTTTCACAGTATAAAAAACACAAAGTTATATTCTAAAGTTTGATCTAAAGTTAATTTGAATTACTAATTAAGCTTGGTTAGATGAAATGTTTTATTTATGAGCTCTACTTTTTTAAGTTAAGAGAAGGCTGAAAATAATGCGGTCACCACTTGTATGTTTGTCAATCAAGTCAAAGTGCCTGCCTTTAATATCATGTTTCCTATCCTTTTGAAATTATTGTCATTAATGTTCTTAAAATGTAATGGGTCGTTTGCTGGCAAAGATAGATTTGGGTAGTTTTTCAACCTTACACAATTTAGATCACCCCAAAAATTGTTCTAAAAAGTTGGACATAGGGGAATTCCAGACAAATAAATTGCATTGAACTTTGATTTTCGAAAGGAAATTTTAATTGGTTTTTATTTAGAAAATAATACTCAGCTGAATTTTGCTGTGAACTGTTTTATGCGTTTAAAATACATTAGAACTTTATTTATCATTGAATGCTCCTTTTTTAATTTATCATTTAGCTTTTTTATTTTTATCATTTATTGTTGTTTCTGATCCTGAAGCAGTGCTAGGGCCCAAACTGGTTTAGTGTTTCCTTATCTTTCTAATTTCATTCCAAGTAAATTGAGATAATATTGATTGACAACATATTTCGGAAAGACAACACTTGTCACCTACCAACAATCACGGACATAGTTGTGACGATATTAATGATCAATACTCACCCTAAATATTTCCTTTCTTCGTTTTGGTAAATGTTCCATTCTCCAAAAAACTACATATTTTTCATACTAGAATATTGGTTTCATTCCTATTAATATTATTTTTTCTATTTTACTGTAGATCAGTGTTATTAAACCATTCTTGACGCATATTATTTTTGTAAAATAACTTCTTCAAAATCTTCTTTGTTTGAAGCTCGTAAGAACTATGTTGTATCATCAGCCTACAGACATGTTTTTTTTTGGAAAGGGAAGAAATATAATATCCTTTACATAAGTTAAAAAAAAGAAGGGGCCCAAAATAGTCCCCTTGTGGGACTCCACATATTACGCTCTACTTATTAGAATAAGCGTATAATAATTTATAACAGGAATTTTTATACATTTTTGTCTGTTATTTAGATAAGTTTGAATAAATAAATTTCAAAGGAATATCAATCATACCTATATCTTTTAGTTTAATTAATTTAATTTAATAGTTAACTGGGTTTTTGAGTTTAAACATTATGGTCAACTAGATCAAAAGCTTCAGTAAAAGCTAAAACTTCAATAAAAGTACTTATAAATGGTTCACTTCATGATTTGATTTGTTAGATAAAATAGTTCTTCTTGATTTAATTTGTTTACCGAAATTCCTTATTGGCGCTGAAATAATGTACTCGTATTGCTTTTAAAACTAATAAGACGAGAATTCTTTCATTTTAAACATAAAAAAAGAAAAAAATAGATAAGCTAGTTATATGCCTAAAATTGTCCATTAAATCAGTCTTACCATTTGTTCAAACAATTTTACATAGCCCTTTCATAAAACAAAATACTTCCAGACGTAATAAAAAAGGGGAATTGAATATAAACGTTACATGAAAATTGTCTTAAACATAGCAAGACATATCTCAGAGATTACTTCGAACTATGCAGCTAAGAATATTACCAATGGTAATGTGGGTAAACCAGGCCTAAAAGGCTAAAACCGAGGCACAAATTGACTTAGTCGATCCCAATTCTCTTAACCCCATACATAATATATGTACTGTGCTGCAATTTACTGCTATCGTAACTTCTCTTCTCCAGGACAATGTTAGTAATTTAAGTAAATATGAACTAGCCGATTTAAATAATCATGACCAATCTTCATAAATGTAGAAAAATTTATTTCTAAGAATAAAAATAAATGTTAAGGTACTGACATAATACTATTTATAGGCTTGTTATTATTTATATTATACTATATAATATTATTTATAAACTACCAATAAATGCATAATTAGGTAGTTTATGCAATATTTAGTCAAGTAACATATTTCATTTTAAATAGTTTATATTTTATTGGACAATTAAGTTCTTGTAAAGTAACTGTCATTGGAAACGATATCAAACAGAACGGATAGTTGATTAGTACCAACTTAATTTACTAACTAAAATTGAATTTTTGATAATATTTTACGAGGTCAGTGTAGAAGAAGCTCGATGTTTTCAAACTTATTGTCACTGGATAAACGTATAAGTATGACCTATAACTAGTTGAAATGTGTTTTTTGTTTTCCAAGTTCATGTATCATGTAATAATGATCGTTAATGACAATAATATTTGTTATCTGACAGTTTTCTTGAATAGTTTTTACTAAAAATGATAAAAAGTTAAATATGAAAATTAATTAATTAAAATAAACTGACATTTTTACTCATTTAGCAAAAACTGCTGTTGGTTTTATCAAATTTGGATAAAAATAATAATAAAATATCAACTAGAAAGATTATGAACAGTAAAATATTTGAATGGATATAATATTACTTAAAACAATAATTTATTATCATAAAATGCCAATTTAATTATTATTACTAAGGAAAATCACCTTAGTTAATAGAAGAAACTAATTTACTCTTTCATATTCATTAACCATTCATAATTTATATTCACACAAATCTTAAAAATAATTTAAATAATCCAAAATTATTTGAATTTAATTATTATTTGTCATGTTTTAACCGTCCAATGTTTTTTATAAACTATTTCACAATTTGAAATCAAATGCTCCACAAAATTCCAATTGATAAAGTATTTCATGAGGCATTTTACTGTGGGAGACATTATTATCTGACCAAAACATTTTATTGCAGCCAAAATTAATTTCGTTTTATTTGTTATATGATGTTTAGTAAAAATAGGCTACGTTAATTATTGAAAGGAAAAATTAATAAATAAGGACGTCTTTGGATATAGGATACAGGACAGGAAGAAAAAAAAAATATATATATATATATATATATATATATATATATATATACATTGACTAGAATGTATATATTAAAAACAGTTAAACCAGTAACATAGAACTAATACGTTATTCTCAGAATTTTTGTTATAATTTAATTTTAACTTTAATGACAATATAAGTTTCGAACGAACATAAATATTACGTATTATTTGAAATTTTCAGCTTTAAATACACTCATAGAAAAACCAACGAATTCCCCAAAATTGTGGCATGTAATTTAATATTATATCAATTATTATATTACATAATATTATATTATATTAGTATTAGAATGCATAAGGATTATATTATTACAAGATCTTTGGAAAATTCATGCAGAACAAGTCAGACAAGATATCATATGTCCTAATGTTTTTTTGTCTTCGAATCAAGGATATTTTTAGTACGAGAGCCCGTATTTATTTGTAAATAGGAAATAATAATTATGTTTTGTAAACACTAAGAAGCATAAAGCAATTAAAATTATAGTTTATGTTTTATGAGTCAGATTCATAGCACATTTTTAAATAAAAGTTTCCTCCCACGCTTATTAACTGACTATTTGATTAGTAGGACTATGGTTTAACAATGTAAACCTTTGTTGTTTTATAATTGTTATAAATAAATGCTAAACTATTTAGAATCTACCTCTGAAATCTGTAGAGGTCCAGCGAAATTGCAACCCTCAGCACTAATTTGAAAGTTAGTGCGTTCTAATATGAATTATTTTGTTTAAAACTTATTTCTTACTTATTTTACCATATAAAATTTATAAATCGGCATCATTTGATGTTAAAATTATCTCAAAATGAATTTTAATATCTCGTATTACCTGAAGTTATTGAGTGTTTGATGACAGGAAGTTGAAAACCTCTTAGAAGTGCAGCGTTTAAACAACAAAGTTTAATTACACTATTTGCATTGTATAATTGATGGTGCATAATTGGTAAAGTTTCCTTTGTAATGATAATTTTGAAAAATATTGTTTGTTTTATTTATTCATTTGAAACTAACTTGACTATTTTAAATAATTTATATAAAATACATGGCTTTATAATATCACAACTAAATTAAACACATGGAAAAAGACTTGATAATTATTCATATTTAGTCGTATATATTTTGACAATAATTATTTGTTAATAGCTGGTAAGTTATGTTTATCTATAAAAGAGATAGATATGTGTTATTATGTACGTATAAAACATTTCATTTTATTTAAACGTCTTAAAATATTAATAACATGTTATCTAACTAAATCTACTTATGTTGAAGATGGAGCTGTATTGGTTTTCTGTATATAATTTTTAAAAATAAAACAATTTAAACCAATATAAAACTTTAATAGTGAGGCCTTTCAAAAGCAAGGCTATCATCGTCAGACACATCACAAATAAATATAAATCAATTTAAACTAATATAAAACTTTAATAATATAATAATACCAATATACAATAAACCAATATAAAAATAAATAAAACAACTTAAACCAATATAAAACTTTAATAGTGAGGCCTTTCGATAGCAAGGCTATCACCGTCAGACAAATATTTATTTGTGATGTGTCTGACGATGATAGCCTTGCTATCGAAAGGCCTCACTATTTAAGTTTTATATTGGTTTAAATTGTTTTATTTTAAAAAATTAAATCTACTAAGATTGCTGTAATCATATAAAATTAGCTTAGCAAATGATTTTTAACTTATGAAAAGAAAATGAATACTGTACAAGAATATATGTTACTTATAAATGTAAGGAGTATCTAATAATAAAATAAACTTAAAATACTTATTATACGTTCAATATTATTATAATAATAAAGGAAACAGTATGGAAAGGCACTAAAATCATTGTTCTCGTTCAGTAGTAAAACATACACTACCACCTACTATGAGGACCAAGGTCAGACTATCCACAAAATTGTCAAAGGTGGAATTTTTCGGATATACATAACATTCCATGTATATAATAAAAAATTCAATTCACCTCAAGACAATATATATACAAGGTGAACATTTGATTGTCATTCACTTCCGTCTTTGTTGTCTCAAAATGAATGCCGTCCATAAGTATTATTAGGGTTGACTCTGAGGTAACGTAGGTTACTCAACTTGTTTCATGGTTGCCAACCTCGGCAAGACTAAAACTGTAAAGGGATAGAAAAAAACTGCTGTCATTACCAGCCATTTCCTAATTACACTCATTAAATAGTTCAATTAAGTGGTGAAGTTTAAAGATTAATTAACAAAGGCACTTCTTGGAAAGATTACTCAATATTCCCCACTAAGTGCTTACGTAATTGACATAAAATCAAAATGTGTCGGTTTTGGATGTTTCTTTCCACTAAACAAATTTCTTTCATCATTCATCGTATTGTCCTTTTACACTTCTTACAGCTGTAAAATTAAATTTAAAAAAAATATATCTCACCTATGACTTGTACAGTATATAGGTTAGCATATTTACATCTAGTTAGGAATTCAAAACAACACAATTACATTAAGAACAATTATTATAGCGTTAGGTTTCAGCAAAATACATTTCGGGACCTCATAACATCATCATAATGTATTTTACATTTTAATGAATTCATACACCATATTGTAACAAATTTGACTTTTGTGACGTTCACTTGTTATGAAATTATAATAAGAAATTAATGATTAATATATAAATTGAGTCAATGTAAATTTATGTTTGTGAAACTTATTTCGAACGACAGTCATTGATTTTAATTTGTCAATGGCCTTGACCGGGAGATTCTGACGTTGTAATATAACAGTGTCAAGTGACATCGAGCGTGGCTGTTCCTTGGATGGGTAACCATTTTGGGGTCCCGTCCTTGTATGGAGCCCTCTTGCCCCCTTTTTTAAAATATAACTTAACCAATGTTAGCTTAATCGAGCTAGCTACCCCTTTATATAGATTATAAAATAAATGTATTCTGTTGGCAGTATAATATATATTTCGGTAGTTGGTAAATTTTCACCTTACAAAGGTGAAAAATTTTATGTCGAGCATAAAAGGTAAAGTTTATTTGTTTTAATTATATTTATTTCATTTTGCCATTAACCAGTTAAGGTGGTGGTTGGTTAAAATTAAATATAGTTTAAGAAGATGATGGGGTTTATTTATTATTTTTCGTAAAATGTTAACTTAAAATACAATCTGATTGTTTTACAAGTAATGTCACCAGTATCCCAAGTTAAAAAGGAAATGCCAGTTAGTAAATATTTACAGTTGGGAAATTGTATGTCATTAACGACTATCGCTCTGAGACTGGGACGGTGAACGCGTACACTAACAATGAAGTCGATGAGATGGAAGAACAAAGGCTGTCGACTACTTCGTATTTTATTTCCCATAAATGAACATTAACAGTAAGAATTATGACATGTTAATCACTTATGATTATGATTTTTTTAGTTTGTAAAAACATTGTTGAAAATATATATTTTGTATTTAATATAATATTACGTTAGCGTACTTTTTAGTTGCTTTGCAATATTTCATTATATTTTACTTGAAAATTTCATAGTTTTATGCTTAGTCACAGTTTATTTTATTTTTAACTCTATCCAATTGTTTTTGAAGAATTTTCTAAAAAAATTTTTGCAAGAGATAGGAAACATAAATTGAAAATAACCAAAACCACTGCGAACTTATTGATTTAGTCTAATTCGACCTATTTCCATAAATTTTTTTGTGAATCCTTTTCGTCTGAGAATGGTTAGCACGGTTTGCCAAAATCAATTACTAAAATATTTGTGAATTCTGTACTTATTGTGATATATTTGACGTACAATTTTGTACTTGTACTGTAGACTCTCTTATTTCTTTGATTATATGTGCATTTTGTATTTATATTGTAATATATTTGTACATTTTGTACTTATATTGTAATATATAGGGCAACACAACACAACACAACAACACAAATAAAATAATAATAATAAAGATACCTTTCATTTAGGAGGTTTGAGTGAACTCAGATCGTTTCAACTTTTATTATTTATGGGTCGATTATCGTTTTAATAGAAATCCATTGTGCAAAGTCACACAAGGCATGAACAATTTTCTTGAAGTGAGTTCAAATGTATTCAGTATTCAACTTCAATACATCATTAACTCAAACATAAGGTACGTTTTTAATGGAATATCATCAATAATAAATAAATTAAACAACATCACATATGATTTGACTAAAATAATATCCTACACTAGTAAATATTTGTAAACATATTCAAAATATTACTCTAAATTTACTATGATTCTTACTTATTATTATGACAATAACATTGTTTTTATGATTATGAACATCCTGTATACACATTTCAATAGCGTTTTTATAGTTATTGTTTGGTTGATTTTTCAGAAAGAATATTTCATTGTAGGCAGTTTATGTTTTATCATGAATAATAATATAGGCCAATAAAGCCGTAACAGGTAAAACTGTCTTAAACAATCTAAAATTGTAATATCAAACATAATTTAACAATTAATACATTTAAACTTAAATTAGAAAAATCCGGTGATATCTATGAAAGAATTACATACAACAAACGAACATGTATTGAACAATCTAATAAGCCATTGTTTTTCCAACCCCTTTCATAAATACAGATAAAACCACATATCAAGAATCTAGCCTGAGTCATATAGCGGGTTTTTTTCCAATGTTCGTCATGTGTTTTGACAGAAAATTACTTCATATTTTCAGTACCTTATACAACTGTCTTTGTCTTGTAAATACTACATAAGAGTTCTCGTTTTTGACTAATTTACTGTAAACATTTTTAAAAGACCGCCATTTTTAGGATTTTACCTATATTTGAAAATTGTTTTTAGCCACTGAAAACCTCTAGCATTATTGACTTGTAAAGTGAACATGACAATCGAAATATTAACAGGTCTTAAATTATTATTTTCTGTAATAAACACAAACAGGTGGACATTTTGTAATTTAGTTTAGGGACAATATACATATTATAAGATAAATATAAGATTACAACAATTCATAGATCGTAAATCCAATATAAAATTATTTTTAATGTAACACAAACGTTTTCGAAAGCAAAGCTTCCATCTTCAGGTTATATGTAAATAAAATTATTATTTTGTACAACTAGAAAAATATATAAATGAAAAACATCTGACTATTTAACAAAATTTAAATGCTGAGAAAAACATGTGAGAGAATTAAAGAGAAAAAAGTAAAAATTATGTTGACTTTTTTGTAATTAAATTAATCAGTCTAGAGTTTAAGATAGGTTCTTCATCGTTATTTAATAGCTTATAATTTCTTTCTGATTTTATAAAGTACGTCTCCCATGCATTTAAGAATTTAGGCTTGACTATATGTTTGAGTAATGAAACATTGTGTTTTGAAAAATTATGATTATTGTCTATGCAATGGGCAGCTATAGCAGATTTTTCTCTTCTGTTGTATTTAAAATAGGCTTGATGTTCACTGAATCTTTTGTTGATAGTTCTTTTAGTTTGACCTATGTACACCATTTCACAATCATTGCATTTTATTTTGTAAATGCCAGATTGAGAATCTTTTACAACTTTATCTTTAGGGTTACTTATTTTATTTTTTAATTCATTAGTGGATTTAAATGATATTTTAGATTTCATGTTCTTGTTAATTATTTTTTGTACATTTCTTGAAATGCTTGAGTATGTGCCACTAAGCCATTTTTCATTTTCACTTTTTTTATTAAATAAAGTTGTTCGGTTTCGTTTTTCATGTTTTTTTTTTTTTGCTTTTCTTAGCATGTTATTAACCAATGATTCATTGAAACCGTTAAAAATTGCAACATCTTTTATGTATTCTAACTCTTGATAATATCTGGTAGCAGTTAAAGGTGTATTCAAAAGTCTGAATATTAATGAACTGAAAACAGCTCTTTTTTGTTCAGCTGGATGAAACGAGTCATTTACTATGTATCTATCAGTATGAGTTGGTTTTCTATATATATCAAATTATAAATTGACATTATTTCTGATGACTAATAAATCTAGTAAAGCAAGTTTCTTATCCAGTTCTATTTCTTGAGTAAATTTTATACTAGGGTAAATATTATTGATTTTGTTCATAAAAACATTTAGGTTTTATTTTTTGCTAAAAACAGCAAAGACATCATCAACATATCTTATCCATACTCTTGGAAAATAACTAAATGATTGTTTTGCAAATTTTTCGAAATGGCTTTTATTAATATACATATTGTTTAGTAAAGGGTTACATGTTTCAACATCACTGTTTAAAACGTTATTCAATACAAGACTTTAGAGGGTCAGTGACGAACCCTCGTTTTAACATCACTGTTTAAAACGTTATTCAATACAAGACTTCAGAGGGTCAGTGACGAACCCTCGTTTTAACATCACTGTTTAAAATGTTATTCAATACAAGATTTCAGAGGGTCAGTGACGAACCCTCGTTTTAACATCACTGTTTAAAATGTTATTCAATACAAGACTTCAGAGGGTCAGTGACGAACCCTCGTTTTAACATCACTGTTTAAAACGTAATTCAATACAAGACTTCAGAGGGTCAGTGACGAACCGTCGTTTTAACATCACTGTTTAAAACGTTATTCAATACAAGACTTAAGAGGGTCAGTGACGAACCATCGTTTTAATTAATTAACGAGTTGAGAAAAAGAATTAAAAATTATTTTATTGTGGAATGTATCTAATCGAGTATATAACCATTGAATATCATTTGTAATTGTTGTGAATAGATACTGTACCTAATGTTGAGTGTAAAAACAGGCTATGGAAAATTGATAGATAAAACTTAAATTTTTTTGGGCAAAAAAGATAATATGTTTACTTTCAATTAATTTGGTAACTTTCAATTTTAGGCGATGAGAAAAATTTTACTTTTGAAATAAACGTTTAATAAACTATAGACTAGGCCTACTGAAATAATCACGTGCAGTTGTCGACAGAACGTATATCGTACGTTAAGACCGAATGAGTCATGGGTTTGTGTTTATTTCCCCGACCACTGATGAAAGGGAGGGATTTTGTGGCTTTTACGCTTCAAACGAACTCAAAATTACTTTTAAAATAACCTTTACACAAACAAACACCCTCCCTGCTATCAAAGTAGAACCATATTGAAATCATATTTTGTATTAGTTACGAAGTTTCTATGGGGCCCGTCTGCACATAAGGCTTAAATTCTAAAAAGTCACACTAAATACTTAAATTCTTTGTACGCTTTCATCCCTATTTTGTTTTATAAAGACTTCATAATCATCCTCAAGGACTTTGTATGAACGTGTTATATATTATATATAAATATAAAAGCCAAATACAATGACTGACTGATAATAGTTTCTATAAAATATATGCCTTTGGACCATGACATTTGGCATAAATATTCTTTTTAGTTTTAAGATGCGTCATAAGAAATGGTTTTAAGGGTTTTCGATCGAAAAGTATTTTGAATAAAAACTTATCGTCTTGTTACAAGTAATGATCGTGTTATGGGGGGAAAAAAGTATGGGTTAATGGCTACCAAAAGTAGCTAATTTGGCCTTTATTGGTTCCTAACTCATCTGTTGACCCTAAGACCCTAAGATATATTTTATTTAAATGTTGAGAATATACTGTACAAATGGTACTGACCAACGTAGAGTAAATTAAAAACAATGATACAAAATTGTTTAAGTGTAGCCAATTATTATTTTCCTAATGGCGTCTGTATTTTACAATAATTATCTTTGGCCGAAAGAGTATATCAATAATACATAAACTCCTTATTGATAAAGTTTATAATAAATGAGGTAGTTATTCCCGGTTGTGCTCCAGACATGCAGTTACTCTCCCATGCCCCCAACAAGACATGCATGGGGAATTCCACGTAAAGCTGTAGGTCCCTTAGTTGTACTGTTTATTGGGCTATTAATAAATAGCTATTTCTGAGGAACAATCGACCTTAGTTAGTAACAATGACTACACCCGTCCGTCTACACTCACCTCATATTCACCCACATCTTGATGATCGGCGTCTTCCTAATGGATAATGATTATTATATCGTGAAATTAATAATGATTTTTTACAGAAACAAAATATTTTCAAGAATACTTTCGTACGTACCGGTATGATAATATAAAGAAGTAAGTGTGAAGTATTGATAAAGATGCGAGGTCCATCATCCCTCTGTTCCAATGCCAGAGTTCCCATCAACGGGAGTGGCTACAATCCACGCTAAGTGCAGCTCTTCCGTTCTCTGTGGTGTATTTGTTACTTTATCTGGCTCTTTCCTCAATACAAAATACAAAGAAACAACTCATATATCACCTATGTGTATTTGAAAATAAATGAAGTTAATAGGCATAAATTACAAATCAACATACATACATATACAGGGTGGAAAAAATATGGAAAGTGGATCTTACACAGCTTTTGTATAACTTCACTTGTAAAAGTGAAATCTTATATATGATTATCGTTACAAAGAACATATTTTACGCTATTAGCGACATTTCATCTTTTCAGGAAGATGGGTCACGAGGAGGTGAAAGACAATCTTCAACTTAAGGTCGAATTTTTTATGACATGAAAGGTCTATTCAAGAGAAATTAATAGCCCAAACCAAACCAACATATATAAAATTTAATTAAATATGAGGACACCACTAACATGGAATGTAAAACGAATGAGATTTTATTTAGACTGTTGAGTTAGTAAAAAAATATTATTCTCTATCCAATAAGTTGGTTTCAACCTTGTGATTGCATATGTTCATTTAAATTATATTGAAAATGTTACATAATCATACTCGATTTAATTATTTGTATTTATAATTATTATAAATAATAATGGGTATGCAAAGCAATTCAGACTGTCCTTTTCATTGCCACAGGCCAACACATAATTAACACTTACTTACTGGAGATCAAACAAAGATAGATTGATTTTAACAATCCATGCAACAGCCATGATCATTTGGATTCTAGTCTTTACCACTTATTACTTATCTGGGGTGCTATTACATATGTAATTGCATTCACTTTAGATATATAAATATATTTACCTTTGGTTTTATAGAAAGTGTGTGTTACTAAAATAAAGATTTCTATTTAATAAAAACAAATTGTTACCAGAATTGTCTCACTAAAAAACGCACAAAAGAACATTTAACAGTTTCATAAAAATCAATCAAAAAAACAATCAACTGAAACGCACAGGGGCCTTGTTTGTGAGCACTCTAGCATGAACAGAGATTAGAGTGCCCGGATATGAGGGGAGGGGGGTGACTGTGTCAAAGGGATGTACCGATTGACGTATTAACAATTGACTCAACAAATGTGAAAGTTAAAAAAGATATTTTATTTCACAAAACACGTTTTTAGTTTACCATAGCAAATATTTGTCAAATTACATAAATAAGTAAATGTCACTTTATATTTTAACTATAGTACTGTCTAATTGCTTATGTAATGTATTTTCTATCCCATATATACTCATTCTTGACAGTTTGGGAATATAAGAAAGTCATTCACATGACCACCGTAAAGTTCACAAGACCCACCCATCCACCCATACACGTACTGTGGTAATTACCCATCCACCCATACTCGTACGGTGGTAATTATCAATCCACCCACCTATCCATGGTAATTACCCATCCATCCACACACCCATACACGTACAGTGGTAATTGAGGGTGAGAGGGGTAGGAGAATACGTTGTGAGTGTATTAGTGAGCCAGGGTCTTTGCTACTCTTAGCGACAGTTGCGATGATATCTAGAACTAAGGTCCTTGTAGAGCCCAACCGGGAACCTGTATAAACATCCTCAGGCAAACGAAATTATTCACATCAAATCCAGCTGAGCATAGCTGTCTAAATGCTTCCCATTAAAAATTTCTTTTTGACAGACAGAAGTAAATATTTGTATCATTTACGAATTGTTTTACGTAGAAAAATATTTGGGATGATCCAAATTGTTAGATTAAAGCACTACAACAACATTTCTTTGATAAAAAAAGTATTATTCAACTCTATAATAACTATTTACATTAAATGTCACAAAACAGAAAACATCATAGGTTAAAGTGAAATAATTTTAACTAACAAACATATAAGTGATGAGTTTATTCCTATCAGTCTTAAGTTTTATTTAAAAGGTAGAGCTCATTAGTAAAACATTTCATCTAACCAAGTTTAATTAGTTACTTAAATTAACTTCAGAACAAACAGTAGAATATAACTTTGCGTTTTTCATGCTCTACGGAATTGTATTTAATTTATTAAAACAAGTTAAAAATATATCTGAATTACATTTAAAACAGAATATTTAAGGGTTGAATTTAAATACTTACAAAAACTTGACTCAAGTTACTTACTTACATTTAAATTAAATAATTAGTTTATTTACTTTATATGTAATAGTGCAGCGTGTACACTAAAAAAGGTTTAATCAACAATAATTTAAACAATCTTATATAGTTGAGTGTTTCAAGATAAATAATATGAGAATAATCGTTATATGTATTTAAATAAACACAACATGTGTGCCAACCTGACCTTAGAGATGAAATAAATATTTTATGGCCGCACAGTTGGCAGCTAGCTAAACTAGCGCATTTCTTTTTGCCAAATTGGTCTCATAATGTGCTGTTCTGTTGATTCACATAGAACAAGAATAAGCATCCACAATACATATTGCTTGTAATATGGTTTTTATGTTGTCGTTGGGAGC
Source organism: Stictocephala bisonia (assembly GCA_035578905.1). Taxonomy (NCBI): domain Eukaryota; kingdom Metazoa; phylum Arthropoda; class Insecta; order Hemiptera; family Membracidae; genus Stictocephala; species Stictocephala bisonia. The sequence continues at coordinate 24,726 of JAQJVL010002043.1, forward strand.
TTTAGTCATGTCAATTTTGCCCATGATTCAATATACATTACTTCCTTGATAATTCTCATTCTCTTCACTTATGGGGCTGTTTAAACACATTACAGTATAACACATATTTATCATGTAGCTTTCGTTTTAATGAAAGACAGACATATTTGTGCAAGAATAGTTGTTTTAGTGGAAAAGATAAATATAGTTTCAAAATTTAAGCAACCTCAAGTCTTGTCAGAGTTTATATTTTTGACATCCAGAACGAAAAATAGTCGGCACTGGTGGCGCAGTGCTGTAACCCAGCTACTTGGGGACAATTGTTTGGGATATTTTAGGCGATAGGTTCCAACGTCGGTCCTCTTAATACCGAAACGGCGTCCGCTCAATGGTTGCCATCGACGTGGACACTACTAGAGAAGTCTCGGGTATCCATGTTGGATGGAAGTCAAGGTACACATGGATGTGTAGGCAAGAGAACTTAGTGTCAGGTTTGTCAGTTAGCTGAAAATCAGACTAACGCTACGTGGTTCGAATTCTACGTAAAGCTGTAGGTCCCATTCTCTCCCTGGCTATTGGGCTATTAATACATTGGGACTTTATAAGATAAGTTGAATTCAGATAGTAACAGTGACTACACTTATCACACTCATTCACCCCTCAATTTCGCCCACACATCTACGATCGGCGTCTTATAAATGAATAATAATAATGAAGGTTAAACCTTTTAAGCTTACTTATATGTAAATACGTCCCCCAGAAATTTGAAGAAACTTTCTCTCTACGTGTCCTCTCTTTGTACTTCGTAAACTGATAACATCAACTGATTGCTATCGAAGGATGTTCTGCTACTGCAGTAGTACAGCTTAAGTAGAAAATCTTATTTATAGGTTTCCTCTGGCACAGCTACCACAGTAATACCATGAACCGAAAATTCGACATTATAAGGACTAATGTTTGATTTCCAGAATATAAGGTTCGAACATCGAAAACGAAAAACTACTTGGTATTAAAAAGATTTATTTACGAGTGTCCTCTAAGAAAAACTTTAAAATAAGCAGTTCTACTTCTTAGACGTCTTTCTTTGTAAACATTAATTTTGTAAATAAAAGGTCACTTATTGGGATGATAATTAGTAATTTTGATCTGTAAAATAGTGTTTATAAAGTAAATATTTTAAATATTCCGTAATTAACAAAATGTTAACACTGTGTAAAATATATTGAGCCAATAAAGTGAAAGTTAGATTGGTGTAAAATGTATACAATTTATCAACTCACCAAATATAATTTAATGATTCATTTTAACTAGTCCTATATTAACCAACAAATATTCGATAACCCTATAAACACTTTCAACTTTATAAAGATATTGTAATTGGGTCTAAGATATTTAGCCGGTGGCCGAGCGGTCTAAGACGTCATGACTTTGAGCTTGGGTTAGAGATAGCGCTGGTTCGAATAAGGCCTAGACCGGAAGATTTATCAGTAATATTCACCTTCTACTGTACTGGTTCGCCCCATTACTCTGTCTGAATAAGTTCCTCGCACAGATCAATAGTCTATGAGGAATATACATGAAAATATTGAACGACGACAATTAAAAAATCATTTAAGAACCAAGAGGTAATCTCTTTTGACATTTATAATGTAACAACGTCTAAACGTGATTTAACTTTAAAAATAAAAACACTTGGAATTGATTTATTAATATGTTTAGCATTATGAAATTGTGTCATACATTCAGTCATCTAAGTGTACTCTAAGTGAAGTTCGTGGATCAATTAAATGCAGTTAAAATCCATAAATTTGGAAACAATTGTTCAAATACAGCACTTAAAACTAAACAATTTATCATAGAGCGTCATCATGTAAGGAGAAATGATAATTAGTTAAATAATGATTAATTTAGAGGAATCGAGAATTGGCTACCGGCAATCATTAACATTGGCAGAAAGGATAATTATAGTATACAGGGTGTTACAAAAAGGTGAGGCTGGCTATGCATTTTCAGATTCTATGTGTAATTCTAATTTAAAAATGAAGAGTAATATTTTTTCAATTTCCGCTTTGTTTAGCAGCTAGACAAAATCTTTTTCATAAAACAATTTATATCTTTCTTGTTATCTTTACGATTGTTCCAAAACTCGGTAAATGGGTTCATGTTAGAAGGTAGTATTTAATAAAATAAAATTAATAAATAATAATCTTGATTAGTTTCAAAATCACGGCCATGTTGTTTTTATTTTAAAAAATATCTAAAAACCACTGGTTTTATAAAAATTGTGTAATATTCAAAAAGCTTTAAAATAACGCTACCTTTCCAATTAAGCCTCATTTGTAAAAAAACGGTTAAAAATTAAAACTTTCATGAACTAACATTAATTCACACGTTAGTTAATAAAATTGTTATTCCTTAACCAAATTTTACAAATGAAGTATAATTTGAAAGGTAAAGTTATTTAAAACCTGTTTTGCGTCTTAAAAAATTTTCATAAAACCAGTGTTTTTTTTTTTTTTTAGATATATGTTAAAATAAAAAGAAAACTACCATAATTTTGAAAATAAATCATAAAAATAAATCATGAAAATAAAAGATAAATTAAGAAAATAATCAAGATTATTAAAATTTTTTTTATCAAATACTACCCTCTAACATGAACCCATTTACCGAGTTTTGGAACAATCGTAAAGATAAGAACAAAGATATTCATTTTTGTTTGAAAAAACAAAATGGCATCCAGCTGCTAAGCAAAGTGGAAATTGAAAAATATTATTCTTCATTTTTAACTTAGAATTACACATAGAATCTGAAAATGCTTGGGCAGTCCCAACTTTTTGTAACACCCATTATAACAAGAACATTGAGAGTGAATATATTGAGATTGGTTATGTTATAGACTTCTTAAATAGTCAAACATGTAATAATGGTGGGGTAGGCCCGGTCAGGGTATAGAAACATGTGTTACAAAAACAGGGGATTGATCACTAAGGGAGGTTTAGAAAAGGGATGAAATATGAACCGCAGTGGTTTTGTTTTATATAACGGGCTTTCAAGATTTATAAACGCAAGGGTTGGAGTTTCAGGAAGAGGCGTTTGCTGCAGTCATGCGTAACCAAAATGAAAGTTTACTACCCATGGGTTTTCAGTATGTTAAACCTACAAGTCAAGATACTACTAATGGTAATTGTGTGAATTGTTCAACAGGAATTACATTTATTGTAAATGCAATATTTAATTATATTTTAATAGCCTACATTGAATTATTTGACTACTATAGGCAAAAAACTTACCTTATTAATAAATTTACTATCCATACGAAACGGCTGCTACGACTAAAACAACAAGACTTAATATACATTATTAGATTAACACGTATTATATTAATATATTCTTATTTATTCACTTGTAAAATTAATTAATAAGATGTACAGCCCGCTCACTGGTAGTGGTTCGGAAGTCGCCAATAAAGTCGTTGGTCCCCGGGTTAAGTGTTAGAGAAGGCTTCTTAGCCCTAACTTCAACTGGTAAAATAAGACGATGTTTAACTTTAAAAAAATACTGTTTCTTGAATCTCAAAATCATAAAATCACTTTGATATAGTAATTAAATTCATAATATTAATCTTATGTTAAATATTATGATTCATTTGGCATGTCAAATCCACCAATGAGAGACATCCAACCCAGTAATTGTGTGAACGAAGAGAATTAAACCACCTGGTCATTCATAAAATGGACATTACAACAATTAAAATTACTTCATTAAAACAGTGAACTTCAGGAAGAAGACATATAAGATACAAAAAGACTAGTTTCATTTAAATAATAAAAAATATCACTTCCAGAACAATATATTGTTTAATCAAAATTAATTTGTTCAAAGTCAACTAAAAGTTTTTCAAAGAAACTAAGTTTTTAACAAACGAAGACATATGTGGGTAAGATATTTCCATTTCACTGTCCTCCAAAATTGTTAAACTACCAAATTTCATCTCAATCTCTAAATATACCTACCTATTATTATTTTACTTCTTTTAAATATCAACCAATTTCTTTTATTTTCCAAAATCAATAAGTTCTTTTATTTTCCAAAGCCAAACCCTGAGACAGAGTTCCATAGCAAAATTGTAATTCAAACTATATATTTCAAAGCCCATATTTATTCAAGTTCTTATATTTATGTTTTGTTACAATGGTAACCTTTTGTTATCATTCATCTTAAAATTAAAATTTGTATAAATAAAATTACTATAGTTAGAATATGAGTAAAAGTGTAGTTGTAGTCTAGCTTGTTGAAATATTTTCTGCAAAGACTTGAATAATATGTCAATGAATAAAATTTATAATAATGTTAAAATATTTTCAAGTATTTATTTAAAATCTGCAATAGTTGATTTCACGATCTATAAAAATACTTCATTATTTAAAAAAGTATGAAGTATTTTTATTTACTTTAGTGTAATTGTGTGTTTGGCTAAACATTCCCATATTTCAACTAAATACTTGCATTGCAATTCACTTACTGGCTTTGGTCATGTAACGACATCGTACTTTTCAACTTTGTGTACAATGAAACAAAATAAACTCCTTTTTTGCCAAATAACTCTGAACACCCCTGTTGGTGGTGTGGTAACATGACGGTGTGAGGTTTTCTAAATGTTAAAGCTCTTAGAGTGACAGGAACAACGGAATGCTGCGTGACGCAGTGAGGTGTCAATCTTCATCAGGGAGAGCTATCTCATCAGATGAGGGTATGTTGGCGGGAATAGCAACTTTACACGCCCTTACAGCATCGACCAAGTACACTATTGTCGAGTTTTGGAAGAGTTTCTTTCTAAATTCTTACGTTAAATTTTCATTCTTGAGAATATATGAGAATTAGTTAATAAATATGACTAACATTTAGATATAAATATTTACTTATTGTCCAATATGACACAGTAAATATTATATATGACATTTAATTATAACATATATATCATATATATATGTGCACTCCCCATAGGATTTAGATCTGTGCGGCGAACTTATTCAGACACAATAAGGGTTGAGCAGTACAGTACAAGGTGAACATTACTGACAAAAACTTCCAGGCTTCATGCAGTACACAGTACATGCCAAGATTCGAACCTACGCGATATCTGATGGCCCAGATACTTGGCCGACGGCTTTTCAAAATAAATAATTATTATTTTATTCTTCTATGAATTAATTAATTAAGTTCTTTATAATTATAATTCTTATATTTCGACACTGTTGCCACAGTGTTGTAACCCAGCTACTTGGGGGAAAAGTGTTTAGGAGATCGAAGACGACAGACTTCTCTAGTATTGTCTCACGGCGTCCGCTCAGTGGTTGCCATCTACGCGGACAATACTAGAGCAGTCTGGCGTGTCCATGTTGGATGGTAGTCAAGGTTCAGATGTTGTGTGGGGAATAGAATTGAGTGTCAGACTTGTCAGTTAGCTGAAAATCAGACCAACACTATGCGGTTCGGATTCCACGTAAATATATAGGTCCCTTAGTTGCCCTAGCTATTGGGCTATTAATAATTAACTCTTTCTGAGGAACAGTTGCCCTTAGTCAGTAACAATGACTACACTCGTTCTTCTACACTCATCACAATCATTCGCCCTCATATTCGTCCATATCTTGACGATCGGCGTCTTAATAATGGAGAATAATATAGAGGTAATAAGGAACTTAAGATCAGAACGGTAAAACCCTACCTAGATATATTTTGTAAAAAATAAAATTAATATGTTTCTTTTGTATTCAGTACTGACTGATAGTCGTATACATTAGTACCTGAATGTCATGTGAACAGTAATCATATAAAGAAGATCGCATAGTTCTTGTTTTCTTTTTGTAGGATCTCCGATTTTTAAATTTTTTTCGTATTTTATAGTATAAAAAAGACCATGCTATGCTTTTACATGTTAAATATTATGATTGAAGTACTGTACTGTGATCTTTTCCGTTAATTCACTACCACATGATAAACATTTTATTGCTCTAAAAACTGTTCCCCGCTCATTTTTACGTCCACTGTGGTATTCCTTATCCGCTAGGAATCCAATATCTCTTGCCTTATCTTATCCCTTTACAAGAACTTACACACGGAGAGTGCATTCGGCGGTAAGTCAATCATTGAATTTACCAGTTTGTGATAAAATTTAGTAGCTACCTACCTAACACAACCTAACCTGACTTATCCTAACCTAACCGTAATTGTGATAAAAAAGTAGTGATAGTGATTTAACGGAAAAGGTCCTTGTCCTGTTTAAAAACACATTTCCTTTGTTATTACTTGGGATATTAGCACTGATATATTATGGTGATGTCTATCATTAAATGGCAGATATGTTGACAATTATTTACATCCTGGTACATACATTTAATGACGTTTCTTAGTGCTAGGGTAAAAATGAAATAACAGGACCCTAAGAGACCTGCACACAACTAAACAATAGATTCTGGAAGACTTATTGATAGGGCAGTAATTGAACGTTGTTTTTTTTTAACTTATTGTTTTAAAATTTCGCGTGTTAATTAAAAATGTCGGCTTTGGCTTCAATTGACTCAAGTAGTATAATTGCACCTTTAGTTCATCTATGATATGGTTTACCTGTAATTAAAGAGATTGATACGGGAAACGGATATGGGTCCCCCAAATACCACCAAGTCACGATCCAGATTGGTTGAATACGTCATATTTCCCATGACGTGTCTGGAATTTTGCTTCATAAATATAACACGTTCTATATAAATGTGTATAGTTTTTATTTAGTTTTCAATAATTAAAAAAATTGCTAGTATACCTGTCTCTGTTTACACATTTTTGATACAAGTGTCTATGGCTTAATTTAGTTCTAGCAGTAATAATTGTTAAGTAACATTTATTGTTAAGCCCCTGTACTTTAATATTGACATACCATATTCCTTATGACATTTTATGGCAACAATGGCAACATCATAATGTTGGACAAACAACATCAGGCAGTCTAACATGATAATTTTTTTGAAATCTTGTGCTTTAATGTTAGGTTAGGTAGCACACTACTAGATCTAACCTAACCTAACATGTGGACCTAACCTAATAGGTTGGCACCGGTAGATCATTGTGTTTGGTTGGGTTACGTTAGGTTGGTTTAGGTTGGATTAGGTTAAATGTTCCGTCAAAAACAAATTTTTTATCTTCAAAGAACTTTTAAAAATTAAAATATACCTAACAAAAAACATGAACATAAGTTAAGAAGGTCTGTGATTGAAATCATGGTCCCGACTTAGATAGAAAAATCATGTTCCTTAGGTCCTACATCATGTTTAGAGTATTTTTTTTGCGGTTGAAATGTTTAAAATTATAGTAATTTCAAATTTGATGGATAATCTTCCTGTAATTTAAAAATATTTTGTATTTTTAAGAATGTTTAGTATCTAGATTAGAAATTTCGAATACTTTATGACATTTAGAGTTTAGTAACTGCAAAGGTATCAATTAACTGTAGATTCCTTTTTAATCAAAAACATCAAATAGATTTAACTAAACATAATTTTACACATTGATGTAATTTGTAGTAGAAACTCGTTTAAATGTTTAGAACAACTACTAAATACCGTATATGAAATAAAAATATACAAAATTTTACGATTATACAAAATTGTAATTAAAGGGTAAAAACTACTTATTCAGGGTGGAAAAATGTAAACGCTTTCACAACTTTTGTTTTGAAAAAATTTAACTATAATATTATATATGGAATAAAATAATGTTGTTGTGAAATCGTTTCCATATTGTTTTCCACCCTCAGAGGCCCATTGAACTGTGCTACTCTTAAAAATTAGTTTAAAATTTATAATTAGTTGTAAACTACTTACATAAACTATATAATTAGATTACAATACATCCAAACAATTAATCACAACACAAAAATGCTAAAATCAAAAGTATTTTATTAGTAAGCTTCTATTAAATGTCATACTAATGGTCATCCAATTTACTCTAAGACCTTTTAAAATAACACTAATCTATTTTTAATTAGTTGTAATAGCCTCAATTGCAACATAACAAATTAACTGGGTTTACTGTTCTAATGGTTGGAAGCAATTTAATAAAATATTAGACGTTTTATATATATATATATATATATATATATATATATATATATATATATATATATATATATATATATAAAACGATATTTTTAGTAAGGACTCAAAGACGTGATGACACATTGGCTAAGGCTTCGGTTTATGCCTTCACGCACAGGCCTGCAGGCCCATGGTGGTGAAGTTACATCAAAAATCAAACACAATTGTAAAAATAACTAGGCTAGAAAACTTAACAATGCGTTCACCTATTTCTGCGTCCATAACATGATTTGTCGTCTGAGCAATAATTTGTGAGATTGCTTACAGTTAACATTGAAACTTTTAAGTTAGGAGTGCTTGTTGAGCTAAAAATCTAGGGCGGAAATTTACTACGATGAGCTCCGGGCACGCCCCTCCGTATCTGCGTGCTGGAGTCCAATTGTGAGGTTTGTGATAGGCTGGTTAACACTTTTACAAGCAATTCCTAGGGGTAGCGCGAATTGCCTCGAAACACGCTTTATCCAAATGAAATACTACAACAGCTTTTTTCAAGTGGTGCTAAAAATAATAGTAACATTTTAAAAAAGGAAAGAAAATTACTTATAATTTGTTTGATATTTTACCTTTTAAACCAAACAGAAAAAAACCATCCAGACAATCGTAATCAATAACTTAGCTAGAATATAGTAGTTATATTGAAAAGTGGTATTAACTGGGAATATTAAAAAAATATAATTAAAATATAACTTAAGAACTATACTAGATCACGTGGTACACGACACAATATTGTACATTTGAAAAATAAGAAAAAGAAAGTTTATATTGTTAATGCGTATAAATGTAACAAAATTACTTCCATGATCCCTAGTAAGTACTAAGAATATATATGAAAAAAAAATCCTATTAGAATTATATTCACTAATGTTTTATACTATAGCAAATTAATGGTTATTTGGTGTTAAAGTTAATCAAATCTAGATGTAGTGTGTAAATCACACTGTATAATTTTTGTCAACATAAATTATTTTTTTCTTTTCAATATTATTGTAGATTACTATGAACTACAGCAGATATTAAGTCAGCCATCCAAATGTAAATGAAAACAGAAATGCATTTCACTAATATTTACGTTTAAAACCATCTAAGTTAAAAGTGTCATCTTGTTTAAAATAAATTTCTGCTCTCTATCTGTGAAATTATAGTAATGAATAATTTAATAGGAAACTCACTTTAACTTTAAAAGTATTTTGTATTTTTTAGAAAATTTACACGTAACTGTATCAAATATCTTAAAACACGATCATGACATAGCTAACTCGCATATTATGAAGTAGTTAATGCCAATAAGAAAGTATAGTACTGATGATTGAGTTCCTTTATATCCTCATGGTACATCTATTCATGAAACAGTATTTAATGCTGCTTTTCATCCCTTAAATTGTTATGGATAGAGCGAGAATTAATATGAATTATTAAGCTATCCAAAAAATTATAAAATTTTCTTTAAGTCCAGCTAATAAAAGAATCAAGATGGCACATTAATTTGTGTTGCCATGGATGAAGAGTAGGGTAAAACTATAGGGTGATTTATACTGCCAAGGATGAAGGGTAACGTGCAGGAAGTGACGTGCAGGAATTATTTGTGTTCAATGGATACATGGTGGGCCACTCTAGGGGTTAACATGTAGGGATGATTTGTGTTACCATAAATTAATGTTGGGGTCACTCTAGGGTGAGATCACTCTTGAGAGTGACGAGTAGGGATGATTTGTGTTGCCATGGATGGAGGGTGGGGTAACAAATAAAGGGTTAAGAGTAGGAATGATATGTGTTGCCAGGGTTAAAGAGTTGGGTCACTTTACGGGGTGACGAGTAGGAATGATATTGTATTACGATAATTAAAAACTGGGGTCACTCTAGGGGATGACGAGTAGGGATGATTTGTGTTACCATGGATAAATGGTGGGGTAATGAGTAGTGATGATTTGTGTTGCAAGATGAAGTGTGGCGTCAAACTAAAAAGTGATGGGTAGGGATGATTTGTGTTGCCACGGATGATGGGGGGGGGGGTTGACGAGGGATGAAGTCAAGATGAGACACTAATCAAGTAGCATAGTATCATTAAGGAATCTCAATTTCACAAGTCACGCAGTGATTGATATCCTGTCACCTTGACGTCTAAGTAAACACACAAATGTATGTGTGTGAGGCGCGTCTAGCGTGCCTCATTAGAGATATTTCGTATATGCAGAAAAGGGAAAGTACAACATCTGGAGATGATCTGGTAGTGCAATAGGTTACACAAACTCAGATCAGGAAGGGAGGATATGAGGGAGGTGGATCTGCCAACTAGTCATCCGTTTATTCTGTAATACGACACAGGTTGTGAAAAAATATCGGTAACTGTTATATCATCAAAAATAAACTGTCACTGGTTATGTGATCAAATATATTATAATATCCTTAAGCAATATTTAAGGTTATATAGTTTATAATGGTTGTATTATAATTTTAGTTTGATTTGACTGTAATTTTACTTGCTTTGAATTGAAAAAAATTACCTAGTTGTGAAGGAGCACATGATAAATATTCTTTTTATTTTCTCTATTCTACTTTCATTCTACATATACTTGTCAGCATGGTTTTAGAACCCACCTAGGGAAAGACAGCAAACATGTAAGTACAATCCTTGGACAATCAGACTATGTATATAGGTTAAAAATACCCACCTGCTCCTTGTGTTATACCAGTTTTGTTGCAGCCAAGGTCCCATGTGTCTCGTGGGAGTGACTAAAACAACAGTAAAATATGGTTCAGTGGGTCTATCACGTCCCACATAGCCCACTACAATAGGTTTCAGATTACTGGATTAGAGATAATCTCTCCAGAATTGTGATTTGTAGGTGCACGTAGACAGTAATGTGGTTTCAGTAGGTAAGGTATTACGTTCTATATAACCCGCTTCTAATCATATTACTAGATTAGAGTTCATCTCTCCAAAACTGTGTCTTGTAGGTGCACGTAGACAGTGATGTAATTTCAGTGGGTAAGGTATCACGTCCCACATAACCCACTAAAATAGGCTTCAGATTACTGGATTAGAGTTAATCTCTCCAGAACTGTTTCTTGTAGGTGTACGTAGACAGTGTTGTGGTTTCAGTGGGTAAGGTATCACGTCCCACATAACCCACTAAAATAGGTTTCAGATTACTGGATTAGAGTTAGTCTCTCCAGAACTGTTTCTTGTAGGTGTACGTAGACAGTGTTGTGGTTTCAGTGGGTAAGGTATCACGTCCCACATAACCCACTACAATAGGTTTCAGATTACTGGATTAGAGTTAAGCTCCCCATAAGTGTTTCGAAGGTGCACTTAAACTGTGCTGTAGGGCAGTGGGTAAGGTCGAAGGGATGCACAAAACCATGTATAGCAGGTTATATACAGCTGGATCAAAGTTAAGATCCCCAGAACTTTGTATTTTAGATGCAAATATAATGTGATATAGTTCCAGTGGGTAAGGTACTATTACCCCACTGGAATACCCATTATCATCCCACAAATACCATTACAACATCTTTCAGAATGCTGGATTAGAGTTAATGTCCCCAGAACTACCTTGCAGGTTTTACTGACGAAGTGCTTTTGCCAAAATATTGTTATACATAGACTTACGCTATTGTGATATTTTATTTACAGAATGGTACTTAATCCCATCAGGCTTTATAAGATCACCCAATAGTGCTTCAATTAAGGATGTAAAGCTAATCTTAATCTGGATCAAGATTGAAGTGTAATTTACAAGCCATGAAGTGGCTGAAAAAGTTCTTTTCACAGTTTGTTGTCCAGATATATTTACCCCAGTTTACATAACCTTTCATCACAGTTTTCCGTAAGATTAGATAGAGCCAATATAAGCTTTTTAAATGTATGTGAAAATATATGTCTATCTGAAATTTAAATATGAAGTATCTTCACCGTTAAGAAAGTCTGCCATTTTACGTACGAACACCACTCATTTTACATATGAAAGATTTTTATCAACTTCATGATAGACACTCCCCTACACTCACTATCTTATAATGGCAAACCGTTCTTCTGAGACAAGCCTCACTTTTATTACACCCAACGACATTAAAGATTTAATTTACCAATATAATTAACAGTTTTGTTATATACCAGTGGCCTATTTACGGGATCTACTGTATATAATTTTCAGACGTTTCATCTCTCTTTGTATTTGCCATTGTCAATCCGCATGAGTATGGGTAAGTAGCAGGGTCTTTTACATCGAATTTTTGCAAAATATCACGTTTACAAAATGTTTGCAGTTGTGGCTTGATAACAGTCATTGTATTACATTTAATAACTACGTTTATTACATTATATTCTCCATAAAATAAATTGGATTTGTTTCTTGTTATCTCAACTTCCTTTGCAGCATTAATATATAATGCTTCATGTTTCATTAGGTTTCCCGAAGACATCTGTGAAGACTATATGAACAAAAATATCTAAATATCAGGCTTAGATATTTTGGTTCATTGAGTAGGGCATATAGTGTAATTAATACTTGTATTTCACTATCGATAGATATAATAACATTTCACTGGTAGAAGTTTGGAGTACGTATTTAGAACTGACCAAAATGAATGGTGGTTATAGGTGAATAGCTAGAAAATTTTATGTATTTGGTTTGAAGTGTACAAGTTCTTCTACAGAAGACTTTGCAATAAATTATGAAGACCAAAGCTCATGTTAAAGACATGCAATTTCTTTAAAACTGAAAGAAAAAAGATGACCAGTGACATTCATTGAGGGTGTCAACTTTATGATGAAACTTAATCATCAAGACTTAAACTTTAACTAAAAAAAAAAAAACATAAAAATACATTTTATATAAATCTCACTTTATAATATTCAGAAAATCACAATAAAGAGTGCATTATTCTTATAACTAATGAAATAGAAGTGAGCATTTAAATTAATATATTTTTTTCATATAGAGTAAAAGGATCTTTTCCGTTAATTTGCCATCATAACCATAACTTAGGTTAACCTAACATAACCTAACCAAAGTAGTGGTAGTTAGTTAATGGAAAAGGTCCGAGAAGGATACTCAAAAAGGTGAATTATTATTATTAATTTCTTTATTCATTAACTAAATAGTTTTTCTCAGCATGTGAAAATAGCAGTACAACAAACCACCTACAGTTTGGCCTTTCACTTAAGGCCAGTAAATTACAACAGAACCATCCTTAAAGAGATTTACTTGTCTTTGCTAATTAGATAAGCTGCTGATTAGAGGCGATCTCACAGTGTCACAATACCCCAACCTATTTATACCTTGCTTATCTCTCTTCCCTTTGCCAGTGGCCAGAGAGTTCTGACGTTATCGTAAGGTAACGCAGTCAAGCAACATCGAGCGTGGCTGTCCCTTGGATGGGTGACCGTCTGAGCGATCCCGACCTTGCACGCAACCCGCCTACCTGATCACTGGTGGTGGTTCGGAAGTCATCCTTAAGCCGTTGGTCTCTAGGTTAAGTGTTACAGAGGGCTAGCCTAACTTCACCTGGTAAAATAAGACTGTTCCATGACATATTTACATTTTTCGTACAGGATACATTGTAATGTAACAGCTTCATAATAAATTTGCTTAATCCTTTTTCCGTCTTAGAGCTCACATTCAACGATATGGACACTACTATCTATAGCTCACACCATCTTGTGGACACGAATAAATTGAGCTTAAACTTACAATACATTAAAATAACTAGCTATAATTACTCGTTTGAACTGTACAATTTGTTACGTATGTACTTCATTATGGCAATCGAAGATGCAATGAACGATATACAATAAAGATACTTATAGATAAAAAAATAAAAAATAAATAAAAAAAAATTGTTTGCCAATGCTATGACCTAATATGTAATATATCTGAAATAAAAGCAAAGTGCTAAATTCTCTTTATGACGATAAAGGCAGTTATGACTCGGCTGTTACCTACCGGCCAGACATCTCTTTATGACCTCTTATAACGTCTAATCAATCTTCTAATGACTCCTTATTTCATGTTTTTTATAGTGATTAATAACGGTTCTTAGACCAATTCTATGTCAAATCTTATTAATGGCCAACGAATTATGTAATTAAAACTAAAAATATAAGTTTCGTAATACTTTACATTAATAAAATAATATATTCACACTATTTTCCGTTATATTCCAAAGAAATGTCAAAGAAAAGCCATTTAGAGTGGATTATCCCATAAAGGAGGCTTGACGGGTTTTCTGTCTGGTGAAAAACTGTCTTTTCGGCCTCCTTGACAAATGTTATCCGGGATTGTTCAGCGCTCATTTCAGCCTCTCTTCTTTTTTTATAAAAACCGGAAATAGCTCTCCTTTTTTTATAATATTTAAAATCAAAGTTTCTGTTTGATTATTTTTTTGGACAAATAAACAAAACATTAAAAATATTCTGTCATATAATTCATTAGGTGATTTTTAAAAACTTAAATGGTATTTCATTTGACTGCACTCTGGGATTGGGAATTTTTCCGTTAATTCATTACCACTATTTTGATTAGGTTAAGTTATGTTTTGTTTGGTTATGTGAGGTTAACCTAAGTTGTGGTTGTGGAAGTGAACTAATGGAAAATATTCAATTGAATGTTTTTAATAGAATGTTCAATAGAATGCCTTTTTACAGTATGCAAAGTGGAATTAAAAAAAATCAATTCAATTTAAATTAACAATTAACGTAAAAAATCGAGCAAAAACCAGAAACTTAGCTAAGTAATATAAATGTATATACAAATCCAGCATGTATCAATAACTTTATAACCAGTAACAGTTATTTAGAATTATATATATTTACAATAGTAATATTCGAAATAAGAACTAAAATAGCATAAATAGCTTCAGCAAATCGATAAATAAAAATTACAGTAAGAAAGAAGGTATATTGACAACGTGATACCACATTTTTAGAAAATTTAGGAAGATAAAAAATAATGAAACAATTTTAGAAAATAATCAGCGAATAGAATAAGCAATTTTTAACAGTAATATTACAAATATGGATTTATAAGATTAACAAACAATAAAACTAACAAAAGTAACAAAACAGAAAATGAATCAAAAGTTGTAAAGTAGATAAGACTAGAATGGTTTGTACTAAATTGACAACTATTATTGCATTTTTATAATTTTACTAAACAATTCCAATTATATATATATATATATATATATATATATATATATATATATATATTAGAATATATATTATATATATATATAGAATATATTATATATATATACATTTATATATTAGAATAAATGATTGGAAAATTAAATTACACTGTATTAACAACATTTGATATCCTTTGGTTATAACATTTGATATCCCTTGGTCTGTATTTCGTGTACTACACATTGAAAATAATACTCCTGAAAGTTTTTATGAATCAGTAATACATCGTGATTAACATAAAGCAGTTTATTTTTATATATCTACTGCAGTCCGGCTGCAGGACACGCACACTTCACTCACTTGAACGACCTCCGCGGTCGTTGCATTCGTGACACGACCTTTGAAATCTAACCTCACTATTCGTTGACATCAAAACACTTGACTGGAGTAGTACTTTGAATGAAATGCGAGTTTAGTTTCTTACTTAACATTACTGTGATGGTTTTTTTTTAATGATAAGAATAGTGTATTAATTTAAAAATGAGATAAATTGACTTCTATTACTGGTAAAACGATAACTCAAATTTTATTTTCATTTTGGTATTATTTTTCTGAATCACTTTTAATGAATGTATTATAGGTTATTACCTTCAATCTGCCAGGAAACCTCCAGGATTACGTTTTATTCTGATGTAATACAGGTTTTATATATATGATCTCCCAGTCATAAATAAGATATAAAATAACATATTTATTTAATTTAAAGTTTCTGGTAAAAAATTGTAATTATTATTTTGCTTTTAAAGTTAAATTTCAGTAAGGTAAGAGAAATCATTTTTAATGAGCCTAATTACAAAAAACGTAAATTCGTTGTATAGTATGTTAGTAAAAATTGATTTTATGAATTTGTTAGTTTTATATTCAAATCATGATATACTATTAAATAATGTCATTTGATTTTGCTAATCATGAATTCAGAAAAAACATGCACGAATTTTACTACATGGTAGTACTATTCTGAGTGCTACATACATAATCTAAACTTATTTTAAGAAATAAAGATAAATTTAAAAAAATTTATTGTGCCCAATGTCTTAGATTAATAAAAAAATCAAGCGTTTACCTTTAAAATGTTTTGCTAAATAACCAAAATTATAAGTAGATATTTTCCTTACTTAGATAGAAAAGATCATTTGTAGACTAATAAAACCATACAAAACTGGGTTATTATACAGTTTTTTTTTCACCTAACAAAATCTTAAAATGTTGCCTGAAACATGGCCATATTTTCATGAGATAAGTTTTTTCCTGTAGAAATCACAGATTTTAATGAAAAAATTAAAAAACCGACGTCAAACTGTTAGTATTTTTTAGATATTTCCATTAATGACTTTTTAATCGTCTTTTTTTTTTTAAATTTGCTGTGTTTTTTGCGCTGAATACGCATTTGATAACTATTTTAGTATATACCAATTATTTATTGAGATATAACCAATAAACTAGTTTTTTACGGAAAATCGTAACTAGCGGCCATTATGCGATCATTATAAACACGAAAACAGAGTTCACCCACATTTATGTCGGAGGGACGGATGGCACGCCGTCCCGGAAGCTAAGTATCCAAATTTAATGAACATTTTTGTTGAGTTAATAGACAATTAGGACAGGTTATGTTTGGTTAGGTAAGTAAAATCATCTAATTATTCGTGTTCAGCATAAACAAAATCATGGTAAATAAAACAGAAATTTTGACTCAAATAAAATCTAATGTTGTAGATTTTTCGGTAAAAGAGTTTTCAGTGTTTTAAATCAACCTCTTCAAGAGATATAAGCCACTTTTTAACAAGAAATCGAATTTACAGAGGTGGGCAGGAAGCGCATAACTACCCAAAATTGTACTTTGTCAATGTACAACTAGTAACTAAAAATCGTTGTAACACAATTTAAAGTATTTCAATACTGGTTTTGATTCAGGATATTTGCCATTGAACTATCCCTTAAATGAAAGTTATATAAATAACAAGTACGTTTTAGTTAAACTTTTGATGATGACAATGGAAAACACACGTTATCTAATCATAGTTTCTAAAGTCATTAACCTAATTAAAAGCTTTTTAACTTATCGTTTAGGTGCAGAAAGATTTTTTTGAGTGTTCATGGTTGGAGCGGGATTAAATACTAATATCTACGCAAAAGTATTTTGACCATAACAACATTTTAAATTGAATATAAAAAAGATAAATGATGAAATAATAGTAAAATAAATTATGTTGAAACTATTCATTAAACGAACATTTTTTAGAACTAGTACTAAACAAGTAAAGAAATTAAGACATATTTAGATATATGTTCTAAATTGGCTTTGCACTCAAGGGAAATCGTATGGGGAGCCGATCTCCATTTTGGAACGTCTCTAGGTAATTCGTTTAAGCATATAAACGTGTGTGAATTAGACGTACTTTAGTGCTAACTCCAACATGAGATACCAATTCTAACTTTCTTATTTGTTCAGCGTCTGTAACACCTTAAAAAATATATAAATACAAAATAGTGTTTAAAACTAATCTGAAAATAATAATTCAAAACGATATTTTTAGTATAATTTAGACTTTACCAAATTTACTTGTCAGATATTATGTATTTTAAAATTTATCAAAAGTAGGTAATACATTGAGAAAAAGTTACACTTAATATCTGACAGTTGTTAACTAGCTAAATTATATTTTACTACAAATAAATGAAATATTTACTTTATAATTGCTCATATTTGATTTAGCCGTAGTATTTTTTTATTAAAATAAATAATTTAAAAAACTAATATATTGTATCATCCTTGTTAGAAACATTTTATTTCAGAAAGGAGTTTATTAATGTTGTTACATGATTAGAATAAAATTGAGATAATATTCAGAATGAAGAAAAATTTGTCAAGCTAAATTATTAACTAAATCATCAGGTCGTGATAGTTAAGCTTATTATGTTGTAAGGGGAGAGGGGGGCGGTAATTTAGGGGGTGTCGCTAATCAGTTAGTTTAGTCAAGTAAGTCAATGTCATGACGTAAACGTTATGTACGTCCGTAACCTTGGCAACAGCATGACGTTATATATAATATCTTTACATTACGCTTAAACGTTAAGTGTGTTTTTGTGAAAATTTAACATTACCATAGGATGGATAAAATAATTTAATTGATGTAATCTATAATCTACTACGCATCTTTTGATAGATTATAAAATAATAATCCGGGTTTTAAGGAAACTGTTAGTTTAAAATATAAGACATTGAAAGTTCTTGACGTAATTTGTAAAAGACGTAACAAATAAGCTTGAATTTTATTGAAAATAATGAATTCATAAAGTTTTATATATTAATCTAAATATAGTTTAATGCATTCAATTATTATTTTATCTATTCTTGTAAATCTTTTTGAGTAATATATTTAACATAATTTCACAACCTTTTTTATTTCCTAAGCTTAAGCAGCTGGTGTCATTACTAACAACTATAGCTTCATTCCGGTAACGACCGCGTCAAGGTGTTATCTACAATATTTACATCACCAAACGTTTTGCCTATGCTGTGATGTAAATATTTTAGATAACCCACCCGCCCAACTATACATGTACAATGGTCGGTAGCGTGGTTGGTTCAATCCCAGCTTCATGTGCTAAAGGTTCTCAGTTCGATCCCAATCAGAGTCGTAACACATTTTGAGAGGGATCACCTGATAACCACCGACTGTTCATTTGTCATTGGGCTATTAAAAAATGACACTTTCTAAGGAATAGTTAGTCTTAGTTTGTAACAATGACTACATTCGCTCACATACACTCATTAAACTCATTCGAAATCCATATTTGCCCATATCTTGACAATCGGCGTCTTATGAATAAATAAATAAATGGTACTAACCCTCCAACACACCCATACATGTACAATGGTACTAACCCACCCACCCAACCATATACGTACAATGGTACTAACCCACCCGCCCACCCATACACGTACAATGATACTAACCCACCTACACACCCATACACGTACAATGGTACTAACCCACCTACACACCCATACATGTACAATGGTACTAACCCACCTACACACCCATACACGTACAATGATACTAACCCACCTACACACCCATACACGTACAATGATACTAACCCACCTACACACCCATACACGTACAATGATACTAACCCACCTACACACCCATATACGTACAATGGTACTAACCCACCCACCCACCCATACACGTACAATGGTACTAACCCACCTGCACACCCATACACGTACAATGGTACTAACCCACCTGCACACCCATACACGTACAATGATACTAACCCACCTACACACCCATACACGTACAATGATACTAACCCACCTACACACCCATACATGTACAATGGTACTAACCCACCCACCCAACCATATACGTACAATGGTACTAACCCACCCACCCACCCATACACGTACAATGATACTAACCCACCTACACACCCATACACGTACAATGGTACTAACCCACCCACACACCTATAAACATACACTGGTACTAACTCACCCGCCCACCCATATACGTACAATGGTACTAACCCACTCGCCCACCCATTCACGTACAATGGTACTAACTCACCCACACACCTATAAATTTACACTGATCCTACACAACCCACCGACCCATACATGTATAATGTTACTAACCCACCTGCCCACCCATACACGTACAATGGTACTAAAATACACGTACAATGGTACTAACCCACCCACACACCCATATATGTACACTGGTACTAACCCACCCACCCACCCATACATGTATAATGTTACTAACCCACCCACACACCCATACATGTACAATGGTACTAACCCACTCGCCCACCCATACATGTACAATGGTACTAACCCACTCGCCCACCCATACTGTACAATGTTACTAACCCACCCGCCCACTCATACATGTAAAATTGTACTAACCCACCCACACACTCATACATGTACAATGGTACTAACCCACTCGCCCACCCATACACGTATAATACGTCAAGACGCGGTTGTTACCGGACGCGTTAACTATTCGTAATGTTCACCTGATAAAACATTTCAGGTGGAAGGAGAAAGATAATAGACCGTAAAATATAAAATAACATATAAAATAAACAGTATAAACATCTAAAATTTATGAAAATCAAGGCAGTATTGATCCGTACACTTAAAATGTCTGTAAAAATTGCCCTCATTGACAAGTAATAAATTTGAAAAATGTAAATATTTGAAAAAAAATTGTACAGTCGATAATATTCTGAGATATGAGAATAGTTGAAACCTATTTTACATGTTAGAACAGAAAAAATATAGGAATAGTAACTTTGAAATTATTGTGAGTAATCATAACAAAAATATAAAACCGAAATAAAGTTTGAATAATTGAACTGAATTGATTGATTAAAAAAAATAGAAAAAATCATTAATCGTATTGACATAAGTTCCATGGTAATTTCTTGTGGATGTTCGAGAATTCAAACATTCGAGGAAACGGATGTTAGTCAAAGTGAAGTACTTAACAAACACAATCAACGACTGCCAAACTAAAGCAAAAGCCATATAAACGTAGAGTAGGAGAGATGTTTGACAACACCCTAAGTGGTAAGTTAGTATTGAGGAGTTTATAACACTTCTGTATACTTTAGGTAGGTGGTATGCTTCATCAAAGATTGTTGACGTAATGCTATATTACCTGATTTAGATAACAAGATTTTAAAAATATCAATATGTCTGTGATGTAAGTTGGGGGGGGGGGGGATTTACCAATGTTGCCACTGGGTGGTGGATAGACGAGTGTTGCCGAACTAAAATAGTATAGCTGATTAAGGCGTCAGGACTCTGAGCCTGAGTTATAGATAGCACTGGTTTTAATCCTGGTCTTGATTGGAATTTTAGAAAATTACATTTTTTATAGTATAAAGTGGTGTTTTTAGTTAGTTTCCTATTAAATTCTAAAAAAGTATTTAATAGCTTTTTAGCTTAATTTTTAGAATCAATAACTCTTTAAAATCAGAAAATCCATAGTTCGTGTATAACAAAAAAAAAAAAAAAAAAAAAAAAAAAAACTTCAAACACACAGATATTTTTACATTAAATGAATAAAAACAATCATAAATACATATATTAGAAAATTATTAAAGCTAAACAACAACGCTAGGATTACTGTTTTTTTTATTTCTTTTTTTAAGGGGAGGCCAATATCCTTAAAGTTACTTTACCCATTTCCCGTAGACTATTTATCTGTGATACCCTACAACAGAAACCACATCACAGTCTACGTGCGCATACAAGATACAGTTCTGGTGAGCTTAACTGTAATCCAGTAATCTGAAACCTGTTGAAGCTGGATTAGTGGGACGTGATACCTTACCCACTGAACCACATCACTGTCTACGTACACCTACAAGATACAGTTCTGGCGAGCTTACCTGTAATTGAAAAATCTGAATTCTGTTGTAGCGGGATTTGTGGGACGTGATACCGTACAAAAGAAACCACATCACAGTCTACGTACACATACAAGATACAGTTTTGGTGAGCAATTGAAAAATCTGAAATCTGTTGTAGCGGGATTTGTGGGACGTGATACCTTGAAAAAGAAACCAAATCACAGTCTACGTGCACATACAAGATACAGTTCTGGTGAGCTTAACTGTAATCCAGTAATCTGAAACCTGTTGAAGCTGGATTAGTGGGACATGATACCTTGAAAAAGAAACCAAATCACAGTCTACGTGCACATACAAGATACAGTTCTGGTGAGCTTAACTGTAATGCAGTAATCTGAAACCTGTTGAAGCTGGATTAGTGGGACGTGATACCGTACAACAGAAACCACATAACAGTCTACGTGCACATACAAGATACAGTTCTGGAGAGCTTAACTGTAATCCAGTAATCTGAAACCTGTTGAAGCTGGATTAGTGGGACGTGATATCGTACAACAGAAACCACATCACAGTTTACGTACACATACAAGATACAATTCTGGTGAGCTTAAATATAATCCAGTAATCTGAAACCTGTTGAAGCGGGATTAGTAGGACGTGATACCGTACAAAAGAAACAACATCACAGTCTACGTACACCTACAAGATACAGTTCTGGTGAGCTTAAATATAATCGAGTAATCTGAAACCTGTTGAAGTGGGATTAGTGGGACGTGATACCGTACAAAAGAAACCACATCACAGTCTACGTACACATACAAGATACAGTTTTGGTGAGCTTACCTGTAATTGAAAAATCTGAAATCTGTTGTAGTGGGATTTGTGGGACGTGATACCTTGAAAAAGAAACCAAATCACAGTCTACGTGCACATACAAGATACAGTTCTGGTGAGCTTAACTGTAATCCAGTAATCTGAAACCTGTTGAAGCTGGATTAGTGGGACGTGATACCTTGAAAAAGAAACCAAATCACAGTCTACGTGCACATACAAGATACAGTTCTGGTGAGCTTAACTGTAATGCAGTAATCTGAAACCTGTTGAAGCTGGATTAGTGGGACGTGACACCGTACAACAGAAACCACATCACAGTCTACGTGCACATACAAGATACAGTTCTGGAGAGCTTAACTGTAATCCAGTAATCTGAAACCTGTTGAAGCTGGATTAGTGGGACGTGATATCGTACAACAGAAACCACATCACAGTTTACGTACACATACAAGATACAATTCTGGTGAGCTTAAATATAATCCAGTAATCTGAAACCTGTTGAAGCGGGATTAGTGGGACGTGATACCGTACAAAAGAAACCACATCACAGTCTACGTACACCTACAAGATACAGTTCTGGTGAGCTTAAATATAATCGAGTAATCTGAAACCTGTTGAAGCGGGATTAGTGGGACGTGATACCGTACAAATGAAACCACATCACAGTCTACGTACACATACAAGATACAGTTATGGTGAGCTTAAATATAATCGAGTAATCTGAAACCTGTTGAAGCGGGATTAGTGGGACGTAATACCGTACAACAGAAACCACATCACAGTCTACGTACACATACAAGATACAGTTCCGGTGAGCTTAACTGTAATCCAGTAATCTGAAACATGTTGAAGCTGGATTAGTGGGACGTGATACCGTACAACAGAAACCACATCACAGTCTACGTACACATACAAGATACAGTTCTGGTGAGCTTAACTGTAATCCAGTAATCTGAAACCTGTTGAAGCTGGATTAGTGGGACGTGATACCTTACAAAAGAAACCACATCACAGTCTACGTACACATACAAGATACAGTTCTGGTGAGCTTAACTGTAACCGAGTAATCTGAAACCTGTTGAAGCTGGATTAGTGGGACGTGATACCGTACAACAGAAACCACATCACAGTCTACGTACACATACAAGATACAGTTCTGGTGAGCTTAAATATAATCGAGTAATCTGAAACCTGTTGAAGCGGGATTAGTGGAACGTGATACCGTACAAAAGAAACCACATCACAGTCTACGTACACCTACAAGATACAGTTCTGGTGAGCTTACCTGTAATTAAAAAATCTGAAATCTGTTGTAGGACGTGAACACAAATCTGAAATTTGTGGGACGTGATACCTTGAAAAAGAAACCAAATCACAGTCTCCGTGCACATACAAGATACAGTTCTGAGGATCGTAACTCTAATCCAGCAATCTGAAACCTGTTGTAACGGGATCTGTGGGACGTGATACCTTACCCACTTATCTACTTCATTGTTTACGTGCACCTACAAGACTATTCTGAGGATCTTAACTCTAATCCAGCAATCTGAAACCTGTTGAAGCGGGATTAGTGGAACGTGATACCTTACTCTCTTAACTACGTCATTGTCTATGTGCACCTACAAGATGCAAATCTGAGGAGCTTAACTTTTATTATTGAATACATACTGTATTTATATGTGTATATGACTAAATTAGTGCCTTTTCCAATCATATTGCAATTATATTTGTTAACTACTATTTATGTACGAATATTGAATTAACTTTTTACAAAACTAAAAACATGAACAATTACTAAAACATCATAAAAACATTAAAAAAAATGTATTTTTATCCAGATTATGTAGCCACATGTCATCCTAGAGGGCCTACCATACATGGAATCACAATTATGACTCCATTGTTTTTACATGTTACATTTTTTTGGTGTTATTCCTATTGGAAATTAAATGTATTCAATTTAAAAAGTGGTCAAATCTGTATGAAATAATATTATATACGATTTATTAAATTTAATATTTATTGATGGTAATGCTGTAAAAATATATTAACTAAATTTACAAGACTTTGCATACAATCTGTGAGTGGAAGTTTTGCAATTGAAAATACTGCAAACGTAGTTATTTTTCAATGCAACTACTGCAGTCCGGTGACAGCACACGCAGACCTCACTTGACCTCCCTGAGCTTGTTGCATTCATTATACTCCTTTTGCAATGAAACCTCGCTACTTGTTTACTGAAAACCCACTTGACCTGGAACTGGAAAGTTCACGTGAAACTCAAACGTTTACCATCTTTTAAGTAGAGAGAGGTAATGCTATTACAAATTAGTTTTGATCTTTAAAACTGATGGTTATGTCACTGTCTTGTGTTTTATAAAAAAAGTAGTTACTTTTTATTCATTCTTAAGAAGCCGATCGTCAAGGTATAGGCGAGTATGGATTTCGAATGAGTGTGATAAGTGTAGATGAATGAGTGTAGTCATTGATACTATCTGAGTTAGACTTTGATCAGAAAGGACTATTTATTAATAGTCCAATAGCAGGAAAACAATGGGACCTACAGCTTTACGTGGAATATGAACCACGTAGAGTTGGTCTGACTTTCAGCTAACTGACAATTCTGACACTCAGTTCTCTTCCCCACATAACATCTGAACCTTGACTACCATCCAACATGTATACCCCAGACTTCTCTTGTAGTATCCACGTCGATGGCAACCATTGAGCGGACGCCGTGTTGGCATTAAGAGGACCGAGGATGGAACCTATCGCCTACAATCTCCCGAACACTTTGTCCCCAAGTAGCTGGGTTGCAGCACTGCGCCACCAGTACCGACCCAAGTGAAGTTATTTTTCCAGCTGAATTTAGGAATAAGAAGATAACACTTAAGCTGAGCACCAACAGCTTAATGGTGACTTCCCAACCACAACCAAAGAACTGGCAGGTTCTTTTCGTTCTTCAAAATTAAAAAAAAAGTTTAAGTTACGACTAAACATATTTACGTTTAGTCATAACTTAAACTCATATTTCGAACAAGTGTGATGAGTGTAGATGAACGAGTGTAGTCATTGTTACTATCTGAGTTAGACTTAGCTCAGAAAGGACTATTTATTAATAACCCAATATCCAGGGCAACAATGGGACCTACAGCTTTACGTGGTCCGTGGTGCTTGGGTTGGTAAATACCCCTACACGTGTTTATTTTTAATTGAAAATAATTCAAAATAAAGCCATTGAACTATTCGAAAAACCCAATATTAAAGTAGATTGCCTAGCTATGACCGCAGTGTCTCCATTCCTAACAAAATTGACCAGGAATAGCCGAACATTTATTTTATGAATATTACGTATTTAAGAACACAGAATACATGACTTCTTTTACATCATTTCCTAAATACAAGATTAAAACAAAATTAGACGACGACAAATTATAAAACGATTCTCATTTTGATTATATCAGTGAAATTATGAAGGAAGGAGAGATTATCAGTGAAGGAACCGAGACATGAAAATTTGTTAATGAGGCTCATTGTCAAAAAGTTGCAATGGTTTTTAGGTAAACAGAAAACATTTATAGTCAATTATCACCCTCTAAATATGCAAAAAATACACTATAATACAGTGATTAAATTAGAATGCCTCTATGGTATTGTGACAAAAACAGTTTTGAACAATAAGGTTATCAAGAAACAAATTCTAAAATGATAAATCCAATTTTCAAACAAATATACTTGGAAATACGGGGTTAATAAAAAGTCCAAGGACAGTTAAATATTGTTTAGACCGTTACAGATAAAGGTACAAAACTTTGCACCTTACTGTTGTACATAAAAAGCTATTTTACCACGTATTCAGTGATCTACTACCTTGGTAGGGGAACGGCCCACTAGGAGTCGGAAGAAAATCTTAAATGTAAGCATAAGGCGATATAAACACCATTTTACAGGTCGTAGCTAGTAGAACATCATACTGCAAATTAGACCTCAAAAGGTTAATCCTGAACAAAACGGCGGCGCTCGAAAGTTTCAATACGGATCTTATGTGCAAGATTTTAAACCGCCACCATTTTGTGACGGATAACGGTATTAAAGTGCGGATTGCGGCAATCTTCTATGCTTGACTAGCCCTTTAAAATGATATGCATATCAACCTTTTAAAGGGAAGTAGATCATGCTTACATTAAAACCTTTCTACTGACTCCTCATGAACCGTTGCCATAGAAGAATAGCTTGACACTGAATACATCTTAAAGTAGGCGTTTGTGTAAAGTAATCATGTGTGAAGTGTTGTAGCTTCATCTCATATGGCTTTAAAAAATGAAGCCATTCTTAAACTTAAACATAATAACATTTAAACCTAAGTTTACATTTAAGATTTTCTTCTGACTCCTAATGAGCCGCCCCTCTACGAAGGTACAATCATTGAATACATAGTAAAATAGCTTTTTATGTCCAGAAGCAACAATGTGCAAAGTTTTGTACCTTTATCTGTAATAGTCTAAACAATATTCAACCGTTCTCGGACTTTTTATAAAGGAAATAGAAGAGTACAGAGACGCAGATTTCGACATGAGAGAAGGAACAATAAAACAATAAGGACTTAACTAGAATATGGAATATAACTAGCTAAATAAGCAAATTGTAGAATTACATGAAATTGAAGTAGAGCCAAAACAAAAACAACTAAATAGGTTGCTGAAGTTAAAGATGGCTTAAAATCAGCAGGTATATTATTTGACCTTATGACCTCCTTTCTACGTTTTGTCTATAATTAAAGTTATTTACTGATTTTTGCCCCAGTGTGTAGCTGAATAGTAACTGGTTTTATCATCTTCCAGTGGAGTTTTGTTTGTGTAGAAATATTTTCCCCAAGAAGAGCATTAGTACGTTCTTATTGATATGTATAACGAAAGGTTTAACAAACAGAAAAAAAAAACAATAATTTATTAACATGCTGTATCTGAAGAACACGAGAATGTTAAGCATAACAAACTGCTTTTTATAAAAACAAATATCATATATGAAATATTAATAAATAGCGAGATAGTTTTACAAGTTACGGCGTCTGTGTATATTTCAACAGTCCTACGAACCACCCAACACAAAAACCTAACAAACCACCAATTCATTAGTTTGTGTATTTTAGCACAATTATAGTGTTAAAACAGTATTTATAGTTAATGTTGAGAGTTTTATTCCCACTCTACGCACATTTATTAACTCGGAATAAGCTAATTTTCACTACCAATGCGGGGAGGGAGTTGTCGTAAGACTTACAGTATCCTCTGGTGTCACATTCCACTTGAAAATTGATGACAAATAGAAATGACGTAGTAAACTACGAGTACAAGATTATCTGGTCTTAAACTAGGCGATTAACACGTAAATTCATCAAGCTTTTTAGCTCCGAATAAACTATACGGATTTATTTATGAATTTATAATGATATAGTAATATTGTCATTATAAGATCAATCAATCATTTGTGCCATAAAACACCATAACATTTTACTAATCAGCAAGACTCTGGCTCAGTGCCTAATGTCTGCAGACATAACTATGAAGAATACAGTTCTAACTAGCAAGCAATCAATAAAAGGCGTCTTGTCGAGAACAGAAGTAACTATAAATACAGTAGATATAAAAAACCTTCTCTTTTACTTATTAAGTTAAGTTAAATACAGCAGTTGGACGTAACCTAGATAGTTACTATTTAAGTTACGTTAAATACAGTAATTAGAAGTAATATACTTAGTTACTAATTAGGCATGTTAAATACATTAGTTATAATTTATATACTTAGTTACTAATTAATTATGTTAAATACATTATTTTGAAGTAATATAATTAGTTACTAATTAATTATGTTAAATATATTAGTTAGAAGTAATATACTTAGTTACTAATTAATTATGTTAAATACAGTGATTAGAAGTAATATACTTAGTTACTAATTAATTATGTGAAATACAGTGATAAGAAGTAATATACTTAGTTACTAATTAGGTATGTTAAATACAGTGATAAGAAGTAATATACTTAGTTACTAATTAGGTATGTTAAATACAGTAGTTAGAAGTAATATACTTAGTTACTAATTAATTATGTTAAATACAGTAGTTAGAAGTAATATACTTAGTTACTAATTAGGTATGTTAAATACAGTGATAAGAAGTAATATACTTAGTTACTAATTAGGTATGTTAAATACAGTAGTTAGAAGTAATATACTTAGTTACTAATTAGGTATGTTAAATACAGTGATAAGAAGTAATATACTTAGTTACTAATTAATCATGTTAAATACAGTAGTTAGAAGTAATATACTTAGTTACTAATTAATTATGTTAAATACAGTAGTTAGAAGTAATATACTTAGTTACTAATTAATTATGTTAAATACAGTAGTTAGAAGTAATATACTTAGTTACTAATTAATCATGTTAAATACAGTAGTTAGAAGTAATATACTTAGTTACTAATTAATTATGTTAAATACAGTAGTTAGAAGTAATATACTTAGTTACTAATTAATCATGTTAAATACAGTAGTTAGAAGTAATATACTTAGTTACTAATTAATCATGTTTAATACAGTAGTTAGAAGTAATATACTTAGTTACTAATTAATCATGTTAAATACAGTAGTTAGAAGTAATATACTTAGTTACTAATTAATCATGTTAAATACAGTAGTTAGAAGTAATATACTTAGTTACTAATTAATCATGTTAAATACAGTAGTTAGAAGTAATATACTTAGTTACTAATTAATCATGTTAAATACAGTAGTTAGAAGTAATATACTTAGTTACTAATTAATCATGTTAAATACAGTAGTTAGAAGTAATATACTTAGTTACTAATTAATTATGTTAAATACAGTAGTTAGAAGTAATATACTTAGTTACTAATTAGGTATGTTAAATACAGTGATAAGAAGTAATATACTTAGTTACTAATTAGGTATGTTAAATACAGTAGTTAGAAGTAATATACTTAGTTACTAATTAGGTATGTTAAATACAGTGATAAGAAGTAATATACTTAGTTACTAATTAATCATGTTAAATACAGTAGTTAGAAGTAATATACTTAGTTACTAATTAATTATGTTAAATACAGTAGTTAGAAGTAATATACTTAGTTACTAATTAATTATATTAAAAACAGTGATTAGAAGTAATATACTTAGTTACTATTAGGCATGTTAAATACAGTAGTTAGAAGTAATATACTTAGTTACTAATTAATCATGTTAAATACAGTAGTTAGAAGTAATATACTTAGTTATCAATTAAGTACGTTATATACAGTAGTTAGAAGTAATATACTTAGTTACCAATTAGGAATGTTAAATATAGTAGTTAGAAGTAATATACTTAGTTAATAATTAATTATATTAAAAACAGTGATTAGAAGTAATATACTTAGTTACTATTAGGCATGTTAAATACAGTAGTTAGAAGTAATATACTTAGTTACTAATTAATTATATTAAAAACAGTGATTAGAAGTAATATACTTAGTTACTATTAGGCATGTTAAATACAGTAGTTAGAAGTAATATACTTAGTTACTAATTAATCATGTTAAATACAGTAGTTAGAAGTAATATACTTAGTTATCAATTAAGTACGTTATATACAGTAGTTAGAAGTAATATACTTAGTTACCAATTAGGAATGTTAAATATAGTAGTTAGAAGTAATATACTTAGTTACTAATTAGGTATGTTAAATACAGTAGTTAGAAGTAATATACTTAGTTACCAATTAGGAATGTTAAATATAGTAGTTAGAAGTAATATACTTAGTTACCAATTAGGAATGTTAAATATAGTAGTTAGAAGTAATATACTTAGTTACTAATTAGGAATGTTAAATATAGTAGTTAGAAGTAATATACTTAGTTACCAATTAGGAATGTTAAATATAGTAGTTAGAAGTAATATACTTAGTTACTATTAGGTATGTTAAATACAGTAGTTAGAAGTAATATACTTAGTTATCAATTAAGTACGTTATATACAGTAGTTAGAAGTAATATACTTAGTTACCAATTAGGAATGTTAAATATAGTAGTTAGAAGTAATATACTTAGTTACTAATTAGGTATGTTAAATACAGTAGTTAGAAGTAATATACTTAGTTACCAATTAGGAATGTTAAATATAGTAGTTAGAAGTAATATACTTAGTTACCAATTAGGAATGTTAAATATAGTAGTTAGAAGTAATATACTTAGTTACTAATTAGGAATGTTAAATATAGTAGTTAGAAGTAATATACTTAGTTACCAATTAGGAATGTTAAATATAGTAGTTAGAAGTAATATACTTAGTTACTATTAGGTATGTTAAATACAGTAGTTAGAAGTAATATACTTAGTTACTAATTAGGTATGTTAAATACAGTGATAAGAAGTAATATACTTAGTTACTAATTAATCATGTTAAATACAGTAGTTAGAAGTAATATACTTAGTTACTAATTAATTATGTTAAATACAGTAGTTAGAAGTAATATACTTAGTTACTAATTAATTATATTAAAAACAGTGATTAGAAGTAATATACTTAGTTACTATTAGGCATGTTAAATACAGTAGTTAGAAGTAATATACTTAGTTACTAATTAATCATGTTAAATACAGTAGTTAGAAGTAATATACTTAGTTATCAATTAAGTACGTTATATACGGTAGTTAGAAGTAATATACTTAGTTACCAATTAGGAATGTTAAATATAGTAGTTAGAAGTAATATACTTAGTTACTAATTAATCATGTTAAATACAGTAGTTAGAAGTAATATACTTAGTTATCAATTAAGTACGTTATATACGGTAGTTAGAAGTAATATACTTAGTTACCAATTAGGAATGTTAAATATAGTAGTTAGAAGTAATATACTTAGTTACTAATTAGGAATGTTAAATATAGTAGTTAGAAGTAATATACTTAGTTACTAATTAATCATGTTAAATACAGTAGTTAGAAGTAATATACTTAGTTACCAATTAGGAATGTTAAATATAGTAGTTAGAAGTAATATACTTAGTTACCAATTAGGAATGTTAAATATAGTAGTTAGAAGTAATATACTTAGTTACCAATTAGGAATGTTAAATATAGTAGTTAGAAGTAATATACTTAGTTACTAATTAATCATGTTAAATACAGTAGTTAGAAGTAATATACTTAGTTATCAATTAAGTACGTTATATACGGTAGTTAGAAGTAATATACTTAGTTACCAATTAGGAATGTTAAATACAGTAGTTAGAAGTAATATACTTAGTTACCAATTAGGAATGTTAAATATAGTAGTTAGAAGTAATATACTTAGTTACCAATTAGGAATGTTAAATATAGTAGTTAGAAGTAATATACTTAGTTACCAATTAGGAATGTTAAATATAGTAGTTAGAAGTAATATACTTAGTTACCAATTAGGAATGTTAAATATAGTAGTTAGAAGTAATATACTTAGTTACCAATTAGGAATGTTAAATATAGTAGTTAGAAGTAATATACTTAGTTACCAATTAGGAATGTTAAATATAGTAGTTAGAAGTAATATACTTAGTTACCAATTAGGAATGTTAAATATAGTAGTTAGAAGTAATATACTTAGTTACCAATTAGGAATGTTAAATATAGTAGTTAGAAGTAATATACTTAGTTACTAATTAATCATGTTAAATACAGTAGTTAGAAGTAATATACTTAGTTATCAATTAAGTACGTTATATACGGTAGTTAGAAGTAATATACTTAGTTACCAATTAGGAATGTTAAATATAGTAGTTAGAAGTTATATACTTAGTTAATAATTAATTATGTTGAATACAGTAATTTGAAGTAATATACTTAGTTACTAATTAATCATGTTAAATACAGTAGTTAGAAGTAATATACTTAGATACTAATTAATTATGTTAAATACAGTAGTTAGAAGTAATATACTTAGTAACTAATTAATTATGTTAAAAACAGTGATTAGAAGTAATATACTTAGTTACTAATTAATTATATTAAATACATTAGTTAGAAGTAATATACTTAGTTACTAATGAATTATGTTAAATACAGTAGTTAGAAGTAATATATTTAGTTACTAATTAAGTTACGTTAATACAGTAATTAGAAGTAATATACTTAATTAATAATTAGGTATGTTGAGTACAGTTGTTAGAAGTAATATAATTAGTTATTAATTATGTTATGTAATAATTAGAAGTAAGATACATAGTTAATAAGTAAGATATTTAAAATAAATTAACTATAAATAACCTACAATTGTACTAATTAAGCTACTTTAAATTCATTACTTAAAATAACCTACATGGTAAAAGTATTTAATTATAGGCTCTTTTTCTTTTTTTTACCATCAAAACACACTACCGTGTAGATTTTATTAATCCGATTTATTCTGAATGATTTTCATTCAGTGAATTTGTTGTTTATTTACTTATATTATGATAATAATAATACTATTTGCAATGCATTTTTGAAGTTTAATTGTCATAAATTAATTTAAGCAATGCAAATAATTTCAAACTCAATGTATAATTATTTTGATTAAGTATTTTAAATTTAGAAATATGAGCAGATTACAATAAAAAATAACAGGTTTCTATTTTATTTATTTTTTTAAATAGATTCACTTTAATCATAAAATTATCATTCTATTTATAAATAACAAAAATTCAACTATCGTGTTTCAATTGAAATTATTTTTGCAGATTTTTTGGAGATTATATTTCTATTTGAAATAAAGATGATTTTATTTATTAGTTAACTTATTAAAGTAGTGATAATTAGTTTACTTAGTTACTGATTAATTTACAAAATAGAACAGTTATAAGTAATCTTCTCAGTTACATCCCACTTCGCTACTAATTATTTCAAGAGAATATAACATTATTGTTTAATTAATAGAATTTAACTAAAGTCGATTGAAATTTATTTAAGGATTTTTAGTAAAAAAGACAAAAGGAAAAAGATTGTCACTATGTTTTTTAAAAACATTTTCTTTTTTAAGTTTTGATATTTAGTTGAAACGCCCTTAAATCAGAGTCATACATTTGTTTATTTCACACACTGATGGAGCCCACACTCGCAATGACACCTGACACACAATCTCAGCCTTTCTGTCTTGTGTTTTTCTGAATAATGTTACTGCCTATCGTATTATCTACTGAAATAGCTATAAATAAACATTGTGTTATTCCTCAGTGGTAAGTCATACAAAATGACAAGTTTAGTTTGCTTGTTTTAAAAGTGAATTTTAATTATATAACTAACCTATTATTTATGCCCAAAATTTGATACTTAAACTATATATAAATATGGGTTATGAGTTGAATAGTGATATTCTTTGTTAATACTTTTGGAAAGTTGTTTAATTAACAGCTAATCTTAGTAACTTGTATAATTTTGTTAGACTGCAATTTAAATCGAACCAAAAAATTTAAAGTTAAATATAGGTTCGTCGTAAATAAATTTTTCAAAAGATAATAAATCATTTGGAGCATTATTGAAGAACGATGATCGTTATATTATAGAACAACTATAGTAAACCACACCAAAATAGTCCGATGATAGCTGTGGCATGTGAAGCCCCCCTCCTCACTTCTCGCCCAGCATTGTTGTTAAATAAAAATTCGTTGAAAATATTGATGATTTCTCTAAACATCGGCTGCAGTAAACAAACACCATCATTTGTTATTATAAATTACTGTACATGTTTTGGCTATGTATATTTAGTAATATAATTACAAATAAAAATCGCTATTTCATTTGATAAACAATATTTAATAGCATTGTAACCATTGTATTAATATGATGATGTAACCAATAATAGGATTAACACATACCGTAGTTAATTTTACCACTTCCTTTTAGAGGACTTTAAATAGAATCATGCAATGTTAAAAAAAATTAAATTGACAGTATTGAACATATGCATATTTATCGTAGATAAAACATTTGGTTGGGTGGTTATCAGCAACGATATGGCAACACCGCCTAATATGTCATCGGACTATTTTGGTGCGGTTTACACTAGCAGAGTACCCGTCCTTGTAAAACAATGTAAATCAATAATCAGCTGTGCTATGAATCAAATCGTATCAGCTGTGCTGTAATTATTGTAGGAATGCTCCGATTTATATCCATCGATATAATCGATGTTTAATTCCCACCCACATCCTACGTTCATCTCCCCATAACCTATTATGACAAAAGCAGACGCACATTTATGGGCCTCCATCGACACATTTTAACGAGACTTCTGTTTCAAATATTGATCAATATTGTGTTGTAAGGTTTTCAATTTTCTAAACAAAATGAGTTGTCTAAACACCAGTTCCAGTGGGCGTTATTCTCACACAATTGATGACTTGGGTGTATTGTACTCGTGACTCGGACGCCTTTGTGCAGCAACTCATGATTGATACGGTTTTACATCCTTCCTTTATAATAACGATGAAACATTCCCAGATTAATTGTTACGTGAATAACACGTTTTTGCAGTTATGTCAAATCTACTTACATACCTACGACTTATTCGGTCATCTATAATATTGAAAGTACATGTACGATCTATTACTACACACCACTCTAATGAAAGTAATGTCGGCACTAGTGGCACCGTGCTGTAACCCAGGTACTAGGGGGCAAAGTGATGCGGATATTGCAGGATATAGATATTATGTTTAGTCATCTTAATACTGACACAGCGTCCGCTCAATGGTTGCCATCGACGTGGACACGACTTCGGAAGTCTGGGGTGTCTTTGTTGGATGGTAGTCAAGTTTCAGATGTTATGTAGGGAAGAGAACTAAGTGTCAGGCTGGTCAGTTAGTTGAAAATCAAACTAATACTACGTGGTTATTAAGTTATTAAGTTTTCTTCACATCATGTTTTATACTTTTCAGAACATATATTTTTGATTATTTTATGAACAATTCAAAACTTATCCTAAATATTTTGTTTTGACGAAATCCTGTTTTTAAAGAGGGCCTCTTCAAACTGAAAGTAAATAAAAAGCCAATTGGTAAATTAGGTAATAGAGCCATGGAATTAGCCCTTGCGAAACGAACTAAAAAACGAAAAAACGCCAACACTAATACCATGGTTCCTATTGGTACCCCCAAGGCTAAATAACTCCTAAACTAAAATACAAAAATAAAATATATCACTGCAAACATCCAACAGGGAATAGCTAGGGCACTGTGATTATACGAGAGGTCAACATACATTTGTCCACAAAACAAAAGAACATCTTCGGGAGAAAGTATGACGGCGTCAAATGCAACCCGCAGTACAGTCCTGTACCTATATTGACTACACAGCGCCGTGGCATTTTGTCAGACCCAGTTAACCCACCGGCCACCCATACACGTACAATGGTATTGATCCACCTGCCCACCCATACAGGTACAATGGTATTGGCCCAGCCGCCCACCAATACACGTACAATGGTATTGACCCACCCGCCCACCCATACAGGTACAATGGTATTGGCCCAGCCGCCCACCAATACACGTACAATGGTATTGACCCACCGGCCACCCATACACGTACAATGGTATTGACCCACCCGCCCACCCATACAGGTACAATGGTATTGGCCCAGCCACCCACCAATACACGTACAATGGTATTGACCCACCGGCCACCCATACACGTACAATGGTATTGACCCACCCGCCCACCCATACAGGTACAATGGTATTGGCCCAGCCGCCCACCAATACACGTACAATGGTATTGACCCACCGGCCACCCATACACGTACAATGGTATTGACCCACCCGCCCACCCATACAGGTACAATGGTATTGGCCCAGCCGCCCACCAATACACGTACAATGGTATTGACCCACCCGCCCACCCATACACGCAAAATGGCATTGATGGATTCCACGTATCTGTAGGTCCCTTAATTGTCCTGGAAATTATGTAAATTAATAGCTTTTTCTAAGGAACAGTCGGCCGTAGCTAGTACCAATGACTACACTCATCACAATCATGCGCTCCTCAAATTCACCAATCGGCGTCTTACCAATGAATAATCAATAAACATCAGCATCTTCAAGGCATGTGTTAGGATTGAATTTCAAATACAGAATATGAGTGAGGGGGATCCTTGGCTGATTTGGAAAACATCGGTCTGTGTGGATCCATTTAGATCTACTATCAGAGGAAGGCATTAGACAGGGTACGGCTGCCTTAACCAGGATAAACGAATCATATAAGTTATTATAAGGAATGCCATAAAAGCATACAGAATAAGGATGGTAAGTAAAAATTCATAAACACAGAACTTTATACCCTTTATATAAAATATTGTTTAAGGAAATCTGATATATAATTAAACACTATCTATAGCTCAATTACTAACCAACTTACAAACTTACTCCATTCACGCAAAAACAATGGATCTAGATTAGGCTTTAGTGGTAGTCAACCAATGGTTCCCAAAATGGAGACCTTGCTTGTCCATTAGTAATATTGATCGACAAATTTTAAATGTTTTATAAACTTAGATGAAAATATTAGCTTAATGTATCAAACTCTAAATAATTTCAATAGAAAAAAACTGAAATGTTATTGAATAGTTATACATTATTTAAACAATTATCAATATATTAGCACTTGCTTCATTTAAATTCCGTGAAACTTAAAAATTTTAAATAAAATATGTAATTACTTGATTACACCACGGAGGAAAGAAATATAGGTTGTACCCAATGGTGCGCCGGATGCCTCTTGAATTGGAGTTTAGAGTAGTTATTTCTCCAGTTTTTGATGTGATGGCAGGCCCAGCACCTTGTCAGTCCCTCCCTTATTCCTCCAGATCCTTAAGAGTAAACCTAGTAATTATTACTACAAATGTATAGAGATGTATATTAGTTGTAATCTATTTACAACTGTAACTGATGCGTTAGCTCCAACAATAAGAACTCTGGTAATTTTTTCCGCGTGTTTACAACGATACAAGAACATAGCTGAAATAAGAGGAAATGTAATAGAAATGTAAAAGTATATTATTCAAAACCCATATCCGTTTAGGATAGGTTAGATGGGTGAACAAATTATGCGTAGAAGGAAGATAAAATCAATAATACCGAAAGACAATTTCATTGAAAAGTTACCTAAGCACATAATTAATGTAGGTAACTAACAAACATTCAAATTCCAAGTAAAAAAAAAAAAAAAAAAAAATTGAGCAGTAACTATATTCTATTGAAGAATATTGCAATGAATTAGAACATCTATAATCTATAATTATTGTATACATCAGCAAATTATTAGGATATAACCTTAAAAACTTTAGTACGTTACATAATTACGAAGAAGAAAAAAAAAAAACACAGCTCAGGCAACTGTGCCAAATTTTACATTTTTGTTATTTCGTAGGGAGGATGGGAGATTCTACAGTACTCATGTGTGTCTAGGGTATTTCGGTGAATTTGTAAGACCACTATGTATGTAAATCATAAGATGACCCTCGGCTTACATTCTTACATTCTTACATATGAGACGCCGACACAACGTTGTGCGTATTTTAAGGCGAATATGAATGGTTTTATGAGTGTAGGATGAGTGTGGATGAGTGTAGTCTGGTTACTAACTGAGTTCAACTATTCCTCAGAAAGGGCAATTTATTAATAGCCCAACAGCCAGGGCAACTAAGGGACCTACAGCTTTACGTGGAATCCAAACCACGTAGTGCTGGTCTGATTTTCAGCTAATTGACAAGCCTGATACTCAGTTATCTCCCCCACACAACATCCGCACAATGATTACCACCCAACATGGATACCCCAGACTTCTCTAGTAGTGTCCACGCCGATAGCAACCACCAAGCGGGCGCCATGTTGGTATTAAGAGGACCGAGCATTCAACCTATCGCCTACAATCTCCCAAACACTTTGTCCCCATGTAGCTGGGTTACAGCACTGCGCCACCAGTGCCGACTGGTGGTTTTTTTATATGCAAAAAAACTTATATGCTTGTTTTGCATATAAGTTTTTTTTTGGAAAAATGTTCGTGTGTAAAAACACGTGAAACTTCACCTGGACGCTAAACCTTCCATATTTTTCGTTAACACGACAGAAATCTCAAACCGATTTTAACCTTATATTTAACGGACTATAAATATCAAACCATGGCTTGGTAATTTTAATGTCTGTATAACTAATTTTGACTTCATACATATATTAATAAATGATGCAAATAAATAATTTGTAACTCATAAAATAATTACGCCTGTTGCACTAGCCCCCTTACATTACTCGTTTTTAAATTCCCCCTTTTTTAAACCACAACAAGACTCACAATTTACTCCCAATTTTTAAGCCAACATGACTTACTAACTCAAGTCTATCCAAACACCTTACGATATAGTATACATACAGTACTTACTAACTCAAGTCTATCCAAACACCTTACGATATAGTATACATACAGTACTTACTAACTCAAGTCTATCCAAACCCCTTACGATATAGTAAACATACAGTACTTACTAACTCAAGTCTATCCAAACCCCTTACGATATAGTAAACATACAGTACTTACTAACTCAAGTCTATCCAAACACCTTACGATATAGTAAACATACAGTACTTACTAACTCAAGTCTATCCAAACACCTTACGATATAGTAAACATACAGTACTTACTAACTCAAGTCTATCCAAATACCTTACGATATAGTAAACATGCAGTACTTACTAACTCAAGTCTATCCAAATACCTTACGATATAGTAAACATGCAGTACTTACTAACTCAAGTCTATCCAAATACCTTACGATATAGTAAACATACAGTACTTACTAACTCAAGTCTATCCAAACCCCTTACGATATTGTAAACATACAGTACTTACTAACTCAAGTCTATCCAAATACCTTACGATATAGTAAACATGCAGTACTTACTAACTCAAGTCTATCCAAATACCTTACGATATAGTAAACATACAGTACTTACTAACTCAAGTCTATCCAAATACCTTACGACATAGTAAACATGCAGTACTTACTAACTCAAGTCTATCCAAATACCTTACGATATAGTAAACATGCAGTACTTACTAACTCAAGTCTATCCAAACACCTTACGATATAGTAAACATACAGTACTTACTAACTCAAGTCTATCCAAACACCTTACGATATAGTAAACATACAGTACTTACTAACTCAAGTCTATCCAAATACCTTACGATATAGTAAACATGCAGTACTTACTAACTCAAGTCTATCCAAATACCTTACGATATAGTAAACATGCAGTACTTACTAACTCAAGTCTATCCAAATACCTTACGATATAGTAAACATACAGTACTTACTAACTCAAGTCTATCCAAATACCTTACGATATAGTAAACATACAGTACTTACTAACTCAAGTCTATCCAAATACCTTACGATATAGTAAACATGCAGTACTTACTAACTCAAGTCTATCCAAATACCTTACGATATAGTAAACATGCAGTACTTACTAACTCAAGTCTATCCAAATACCTTACGATATAGTAAACATGCAGTACTTTCTAACTCAAGTCTATCCAAATACCTTACGATATAGTAAACATGCAGTACTTACTAACTCAAGTCTATCCAAATACCTTACGATATAGTAAACATACAGTACTTACTAACTCAAGTCTATCCAAACACCTTACGATATAGTAAACATACAGTACTTACTAACTCAAGTCTATCCAAACACCTTACGATATAGTAAACATACAGTACTTACTAACTCAAGTCTATCCAAATACCATACGATATAGTAAACATACTGTACTTACTAACTCAAGTCTATCCAAATACCTTACGATATAGTAAACATGCAGTACTTACTAACTCAAGTCTATCCAAATACCTTACGATATAGTAAACATGCAGTACTTACTAACTCAAGTCTATCCAAATACCTTAGGATATAGTAAACATACAGTACTTACTAACTCAAGTCCATCCAAATACCTTACGATATAGTAAACATGCAGTACTTACTAACTCAAGTCTATCCAAACACCTTACGATATAGTATACATACAGTACTTACTAACTCAAGTCTATCCAAACACCTTACGATATAGTATTCATACAGTACTTACTAACTCAAGTCTATCCAAAAACCTTACGATATAGTATACATACAGTACTTACTAACTCAAGTCTATCCAAAAACCTTACGATATAGTATTCATACAGTACTTACTAACTCAAGTCTATCCAAACACCTTACGATATAGTATTCATACAGTACTTACTAACTCAAGTCTATCCAAACGCCTTACGATATAGTATTCATACTGTACTTACTAACTCAAGTCTATCCAAACACCTTACGAACCTTAACATTTATATGTCTACACCAGCTATATAACTTTTACAGTTAGATATAAATAATTTGACTTTTCTAGAATATTGAATTTCTCCTGATTTTAGTTTAGAGCTGAATCTGGTGTGAACAATTGTTTAATGCAGTATTAAAAAAGTAATCCGTGTTAAATTAACTTGATTTAAGTATGTTTTGATCATTTTTGAAAATTATTGAAGAGTACTGCATTTTAATAATTTAGTTTCTATTAAAAGAGTAAAAAAAAAAAAAAAAATAAACATATTGCAATAATATCCGTGGAAATTACATTAAATGTACGGAATAACAATGAGGCAACAGGTCATAATGTTCCCATAATATCAACCATTGCCCTAACTACCACCAGAACATTTCATACAGTACTTACTAACTCAAGTCTATCCAAAAACCTTACGATATAGTATACATAGTATACAGTACTTACTAACTCAAGTCTATCCAAACACCTTACGATATAGTATACATACAGTACTTACTGAGACCCATCCCCCCCCCAAAGCTGGAAAGCGTGCCAACTGGGGGATGGCTCAAAACAAGTCGAGCGATGGGATCACGGGTGGCAGTTGGAGGGTCAAAATAATACTCGGCAGCTGAGCAAAACTACTTTTTATTACCAAGTAAAAAACAATAAAACAAAAACGGCAGAAGGCCACAATAAAAATTCTCACTTAAATAAATAACAATAAACACAAAATTTAACAATATAACGACAAAAGCTACCCAAAACACTTAACGCTACAAATACCAGAACTACAATTAACAAACTGTATGGCCTATCTGCAGTTTTGGCCTGAGACACCCAAAACGTAAGACAAATTATTAAAGAAACAAATAAAAGTGAAAAGAAAATTTATAAAAATTTTGATAACCCCAATTAAGCCGGCAATTTGGCCCACATCCCTTGATTCCACCGAGGCCAGGGAGTAAGCCGGATTCCCTGGGCAGCTCCGAATAGAAGTTAACTAAAAGCACAATAATCCCCTTTTGGTGAGTTTAAAAATTAAACAATTTAAAAAAAAATATAACACGGTACCGTTCTATTATCCCCGGACATCAATAATACAATTAACAACGAAAAAATAAATAACGATCACTAGGCCTAAACATAACAATAAATAACAACAAAACTTAACCATAGGGACCTAACAAAATATAAAATCCAAAAAATATAACAATAAAATAAACTAATTAAATAAATAACAATAAATATTAACGTTTTCTTCTTTTTTTTTCTTAAATTGTAATGTTTGAAATGTCCCCATGGCTGTTTCTTCACTTTCACTGTTCGGGTTTTAGGCCTAGGCCACATACAGTTCCACAAACTTTTTTTCTAATTTCACTGTTAGAGACCCCTAGCTCAGCCGCCGGGAAACTAAATGGAAAGCACTGACCTGAGGACTGAAGACTCCTACCCAAAGATGTAGGTGGGGCAGCAGGGTCGCCAATGGCCTCTATACATGGTCCTCAGGCCAGGCTGGCAGTGCAGAAGGTTCGACAATCCCCGGACGGCAGGCCGAGGGCAGAAACGTCCTACTCAAGGACCCTGGACTGCAAGGTCAAACACAGCCATTAAACACAGTCCAGCCATCACAACAAAATATTACACATAACCACTGATATAAGAAATGGCAACAAAACAGGAACAGACAAAATTGTACATGATTAAAGCACACTAGAAAATAAAAGGCCTATTTTTAGGCTATGAAAATTTATGTCGGAAAACAGATTTAAAACAAATTACAACTTAACAAATTATAAAAGACGTAATTACGTATATGGAACTAAAAATGACAAACTGAAAACTAGGCTATGGATACATGAGCAATGGGTTATAACATGAAAATCAAAGAGTACAGCTAGGCTAGGTTATTGGCAAAGAACAAAAAATATGGTAAATCGGTAACTACAACTGGAAAAAGGCTCAATAAACATTATACAGAATTACAATTGAAAATAAAGGCAGATATAAAAAGCATTAACGGTAATTAACGGTAAAAAGTAACATGGAAGCACATGGCTTTAACCTAGTCTGAGAAACATCTAGACAAAGAATACAAATTTAACAAAACCCTGAAAACACAACTAAGCCCGTTGAATATTTTCAATGAAACAAAAGTATTTTCACCAAAAGGGTGATTAAATATTAGAAATTACAAAAGAACACTTACGTTTTGGGAACCTTTCAGCCGGCCACCATGACTTGACGAACGCTGCAAAGAACAAGTGAACAGACAGGCCAACTTGACCGAAGCTGCTGGAACACGGAACGAAACGGAACTGGGCCAACGGCTACCAAGTACACGAAACGCAAGGCAAAAGCGAATCTCAGGCAGCCTGGCAGACAACGACGAAAAAACGAAACTGTACCGGTCCAAGACCCGGTACATTACTAACTCAAGTCTATCCAAACACCTTACGATATAGTATTCATACAGTACTTACTAACTCAAGTCTATCCAAACACCTTATGATATAGTATACATACAGTACTTACTAACTCAAGTCTATCCAAACACCTTACGATATAGTATTCATATAGTACTTACTAACTCAAGTCTATCCAAACACCTTACGATATAGTATACATACAGTACTTACTAACTCAAGTCTATCCAAACACCTTACGATATAGTATTCATACAGTACTTACTAACTCAAGTCTATCCAAACACCTTACGATATAGTATACATACAGTACTTACTAACTCAAGTCTATCCAAATACCTTACGATATAGTAAACATACAGTACTTACTAACTCAAGTCTATCCAAACACCTTATGATATAGTATACATACAGTACTTACTAACTCAAGTCTATCCAAACACCTTATGATATAGTATTCATACAGTACTTACTAACTCAAGTCTATCCAAAAACCTTACGATATAGTATACATACAGTACTTACTAACTCAAGTCTATCCAAAAACCTTACGATATAGTATTCATACAGTACTTACTAACTCAAGTCTATCCAAACACCTTACGATATAGTATTCATACAGTACTTACTAACTCAAGTCTATCCAAACACCTTACGATATAGTATTCATACAGTACTTACTAACTCAAGTCTATCCAAAAACCTTACGATATAGTAAACATGCAGTACTTACTAACTCAAGTCTATCCAAATACCTTACGATATA
The DNA here is from genome assembly GCA_035578905.1 of Stictocephala bisonia. NCBI lineage: Eukaryota > Metazoa > Arthropoda > Insecta > Hemiptera > Membracidae > Stictocephala > Stictocephala bisonia. The sequence goes on from JAQJVL010002043.1 coordinate 68,831, forward strand.
GTAAACATGCAGTACTTACTAACTCAAGTCTATCCAAACACCTTACGATATAGTAAACATACAGTACTTACTAACTCAAGTCTATCCAAACACCTTACGATATAGTATACATACAGTACTTACTAACTCAAGTCTATCCAAACACCTTACGATATAGAATACATACAGTACTTACTAACTCAAGTCTATCCAAACACCTTAAGATATAGTATACATACAGTACTTACTAACTCAAGTCTATCCAAACACCTTACGATATAGTATACATACAGTACTTACTAACTCAAGTCTATCCAATACCTTACGATATAGTATACATACAGTACTTACTAACTCAAGTCTATCCAAACACCTTACGATATAGTATACATACATTACTTACTAACTTACTCCCAAATTTTAAGCCATAACGAGTCCTACCTACTTATTTATTTAGTTTTACAGCATATGGTATTCACTGTAATTCATTTTTAAAGTTTATTATTTGAAAGTAGCATGAAAAGAATCGACTGGAATTAAAAGTTGAACGAGATATATTTGTAAACAGCTTTTGCAATATTATGTTTTGATATGTTACAATGTAATTGAATTTGACATCAGTATTGTAACATGTAAATTTCAGTAAACAAACATGTTTAAATCAATGTTGACTGACGTATTTGTATGCAAAAATTACTTCTTCGGCTTCGTAAATAATTCATGTTATTTTAATCTCATTCCTTTGTTAGTCTTGATCAAAGTAACATGTTAAATTGTAGCTATTTTTCAACTGGGTATCTGATAAACTACAATCTGAAAAACTGTTTTTAGCCTTTGTGGTAACTGTGCCACGGGATTTGTTGCCTTGTTTCTATTCATATATTTAATTAAATACATTTGAGCATTGTTTTTTTTGTGTGAATGTACACTGTTTGTACAACAGCATACGCAACTGACCTTAGTAAATATTAATTTAGATTAATTTTATTCATAAGATAAATATTGTTTATACTGCGTGTGGCATTATTTCTATAATAAAACACTGTCTTTATACATGTCATCGAGGATTTACGGCAGAAAAGGAAAACATTGGTTTTGCATTAAGTTGTTAAACATTTATATGTTTACACCAGCTATATAACTTTTACAGTTGTATATAAATAATTTAACTTTTCTAGAATATTGAATTTCTCCTGATTTTAGTTTAAAGCTGAATCTGGTGTTAACAATTGTTTTAATGCAGCATTTAAAAAGTAATCCGTGTTAAATTAACTTGATTTAAGTACTAACGTTTTGATCATTTTAAAAAATTATTGAAGAATACTACATTTTAATAATTTAGTTTCTATTAAGAAAGTTAAAAAAATAATAAACATATTGCAATAATATCCGTGGAAATTACATTAAATGTACTAAATAACAATGAGGAAACAGGTCATAATGTTCCCATAATATCAACTATTGCCCTAACTACCACCAGAACATTTATCTACTCGCATTGTTATGCGTGAAGGGAGCAGAAGTTGGTTTATGGCACCAGATTTCATTATATGATTACCTAAAACAGTACGTTATATGCATAATGACCTATTTCTACCTCACTCCAGCCGTAGTATTTGAAATATGCATCACACTAGCATTTGCATAAATATTTGTGGTGTGAAACCATTCTGTTTTATGGTGTTTAACAATATATCACAATGGTTAAAATCGGTTATATGCCCGCAAAGAATTTTATCTTAACAGGACTGTTTTGGCACTGAATCGAGAAAATTCTATCCTAACTTAACCTTAACATAACCTAAGCTAACCCAATTTGATCAAGGCTGCTAGCCAAGCTGATCGATCACGGGTGCTACCCAAGCTGATTACGTATGATACCCAAGCTGATTACGTATGCTACCCAAGGTGATTACGAGTGCTACCCAAGCTGATTACGGGTGCTACCCAGGCTGATTACGTATGCTACCCAAGCTGATCACGGATGCTACCCAATTTGATCAAGGCTGCTAGCCAAGCTGATCACGGGTGCTACCCAAGCTGATTACGTATGCTACCCAAGCTAATTACGTATGCTACCCAACCTACACCGGTCGGATTAGCACTAAATTACTGTTGGTTACCCGTCATACTGTCTTCTAACAAAATATAATTTTAGAAAGCCCCAAGTTTATACAACAAAGTTTATATTTTGCGGGCATACAACCGATTGTGACAGTAACACTTTAACTTTAACATAGACTATAACAGTTTTTAAGGAATATTACTGATTTACTCTCTCTTTTATGAAATTAGTATAAAATAATACGAATCTGTAAAGAATGTCTGATTACAAAACAAAAATGTGAGCTACAAAGGATCAAACACAAATTTCTAGTTACTAATTACAAATATTTACATCAATCTATTTTGATTGTATAAAAAAATGCTGATTATCACATTTTGTTGTAAATGTCATCTAACTTAATATTTACTTACATAAATGGAGATGACCGCTTATAGTTCTTTATTTTATTTTTATATTAACGTAAAACTACAATACAACCCGTTCGGTGTCCTTAGACTTAAAGTCACCCTATCCCCAGGGTGAGGTGACGTCAATCCCTACACGGCGTGTCCTAATAAGATTGAGTCACTTGATTAAACTAACTGATTAGTGTCGCCCCCCTAGAGTTTCCCTACCCTTGTTGTTGACACAAGTTGTCTCGCCTAGCTAGTGTATTTGCTAATTTAGCTCAACCGACGTGTACTCATTTCTTAAATTGGTTAGACAGAGTACACATTCCGTTAAGAACATTTTTCGTGAGAGTTATGAAAATAAAATTGTTTCATCTATGTTAAGGGAATTAGGGAATTTTCAAATTAAATTGGTCCAGAGGAATCGTATAAAAATAGCCAATCAATATTTTAACAAATGAGACATTTATATATGATAGCTAGATCAGTCACATAACTACTGCATGTTTTTACATTTCCAGTGTTTGTGACAGTTTGGTGTTTTTAAATTTTCAACACAATTACTGTCAAAGGCAGATGAATAATCAGACAGAACTAATTAAGGATATTCAAATATTCATGTTAAACATTACTTGAACTGACTAAATACTTTAATGCTTAGCAAACACGTTTATTATCACATCCCCCCAATAAAATACTTAGTGGGGAGAAATGTACAAAGGAGACACAGCTCCCCTCGCCAATGTACGTGTATGGGTGGGGGAGATGGGTGAAAACCACTGTACTTGTACAACCAATTGTTGAAATGGCCTTTATTTGTTCAAATCGTATTTAGCTAATAGAAAACAAGTTGTTAGTCTGGACAGTAAGTTGTCATCGCTGAGCAGTCTGGCTTGCGGATTCCACAAGGGTCTGTCCTCGGGCCGTTTCTTTTCTTAATTTCCATTAACGATCTTCCTGGTAGCTTAATTTCAGAGTCTTATTATGACTTATACCTAGTAAGTTTATCATGACCTTTAAACCATGAGAGTGGTACACGCATAGCAAAAATTTTTTTCTTTCTTTTTTTTAAGGCAAGGAACGTCTTCGTTCTTTAGTTACGGTTGATTGAAGCTGTATGTTGGATTTTTTATGAATATTGCCTTATTCTAAAGAGAAATCTGCACAAGGTAATCGAACAAATCAACTACTTTGTCAAGCAACAGAAATTCTGATCGAAGTATTAATATCTTAATCGAATCTTAATAATCTTAATCTTTGGAGTCTTAAATGAAGAAATCTTAATATCGAGTAAGTTACTTTATATAACACATATTTTATTCATGAAATATTACTAATGTTTCATGAATAAACAATTCAAAGGTTTTTCACTATATGGTAAATACTTATATTGAGTTGTTCTCAGAAAAAATGTATGTTTCTCCGTGACATTTTATACGTGGAACGATTCGTGGCTTCTTATCTCTCATGATTAATATTACATAAGTCCGCAATTGCTGGGTTCAATGCAAAACTTTGGCGTGACAATAAAACAAACAAATGCTGTTCTTAATGATAACAATCCAGCCACACGCGAAATAGAAATTAAACTAAACTCACCTTGACAATGTAACTAGTTTGCTGAACCATTTCTTTATTTAAATCTTTATAGCACAAACGAAGAATGGTAATTATTTGAATTACCCCCCTCTCTCCCACCAAGGAACTAGTTATACTTAAAAGTAAACAGAGTAAGTATTATTATAAGTAATATTTATACGTTAAAACAAGGATTATAGCGATTTTCATAGGGAAAACTATTATTCATTATTATTTTTCCTCACTAAGACTCCGATCGTAGATATATGAGAGAATATGAGGGGCGAATGAGAGTATTCATTGTAACTAAATAAGGTAAACCGTTCTTTGGAAAGAACTAGGACAACTAAGGGGCTCACAGCATTACTTGAACCACGTAGTTTTGGTCTGATTTTCAGCTAACCGACAAGCCCGACACTTAGTTCTTTTCCCTACATATCATCAAATACCTGACTCCCACCCAAAATGAACACTCCAGACTTACTTTTCCTGAAAGAAATATTTTAAATATTCGTATTTGCAACAGAAATACTGCAAACTTAATAGTATATAATTTACTTCCAAATGTAACTTCTGCAGTCCAATGGAAGTACACGCAGACTTCACTTGACCTCTGCTTGTTGTAATCGTGTTGTAAGTTTTAAAATAAACCCTGCTACTTGTTCACTTCAAACACACACGACCTGGGATATTTACTAGAACCAGACACACACGACCTGGGATATTTACTAGAACCAAACACACACGACCTGGGATATTTACTAGAACCAAACACACACGACCTGGGATATTTACTAGAACCAAACACACACGACCTGGGATATTTACTAGAACCAAACACACACGACCTGGGATATTTACTAGAACCAAACACACACGACCTGGGATATTTACTAGAACCAAACACACACGACCTGGGATATTTACTAGAACCAAACACACACGACCTGGGATATTTACTAGAACCAAACACACACGACCTGGGATATTTACTAGAACCAAACACACACGACCTGGGATATTTACTAGAACCAAACACACACGACCTGGGAAATTTACTAGAACCAAACACACAGCTGTAACCAATTTTGAATCAGAGATAATTACAACTTTTATAGCAAAGAAAAGTAGATCTTATCAATTAATGAGCCGCTAAGTTTTACGTTGATTTATTTTGTACTTGTCATCTGAAGTTGACACGATGGCAAGTTATTCCAAGTTTGAGAAGTGTTATTTTTGTAATGGATATTTTATTGTGGAATAAATGTTTTCTTATGTTTTATATTTCTTATTTTCTTTCATACTGAAAGTAGTTCAATCATTCAAAAAAATTTGGCTAGCTTAAAATGTCCTTTTTAGACGATTTTATAGAATAATTTAATTTTTTTTTGAAGAACCCAACTGCAAGGAATTTACTAAACACATAGTCATAGTCATAGTCAATTCTCTTTATTCGTATATACAAATGTTGTACATGAATAGTGTCACATTAATTGATCTGTAACATTTTTCGTCAATTACAATAAAATAGTCTAAATAATTATAACTAAAAAAATACACAAATAACTCTACGTTTGTCCTGAACACCCTTCAAGCTTTAGGTTCACTTTACTCCCAGCATGTACAGGTCTCCGCCATACTATATGGTGCCTTATTAATCAAGATTTGTTGAACCTTTTTTTTAAAAGATTTTAAATTACTTTCGGACTTTAAGTTGACCGGTATTTGCTTTAAAAATGTTGCCCCCATATAAGATGTTTTTTTTCTTATAAAACTCTAAACTATGCTTTGGTAAACGTATGTCTTGTTTTTTCCTAGTTTCGTATGGGTGTCTTTCTTCACTTGGTTGAAAGTCTGACATGACTTTTGCTTTCACATACATCATGCACTGTAGAGCGTAAAGAGCGTAAACAGTCAAAATTCCTAGTGAAGAAAAATCACGTTTTGCAGACACATCCCTTTCCTTTTTTAGTATTACTCTTATTCCTTTTTTTTGTAATGCTAATAATTTATTAAGGTTAGAAGATGATGTTGCACCATATATACAGAGACCATAAGCTATATGAGACTGGATATGAGCATGAAAGATCGATTTTTGAGCGTCCACATTACACAATAAATGCATCCTTCTTAGTGCAAAGATTCCCGAATTTATTTTATTTGTAATGTGGTCAATGTGATAGTCCCAAGATAAATTTTTATCGATATAAAGTCCCAAAAATGTTGACCTATCAATATGTTCGACCTCCTGCAAGTCTAGCATTATGGTAGGGAATGTTAAATCTCTATTTTGTTTAGTTGAGAATAGCATTGCATTTGTTTTCTGTGGATTCAAAAAAACGTGTCCCTCCTAATGCTACATATTTACCCAAATTTCAAAAAGTATATAGAGGACAATCTTTTGATCTTTAGAATTTAACATAAAATATAAATTTAGTTTTGATGTGCGTTTCATTTCACGATACATCTACAAAGTTCTAGATAATATAACTAGTAATGTAGATAATAATAGAAGAATATTACTATGGAAAAACCTTATTTAATTGGAATACTAAAATAGCATAATTAATTACACAAGTCAACAATGAAGATAACTAGTAAATGGGAACATGCACACACAACAGCTGGACTCGCCAGATGTATTAAGAAGATGATGGATAATTCTACGTCGTGAATTTGGCAACATTGCTTGACTTTTCAGTTTATCTAGGATTTGTATGAAAACGAGTAATTTGTAACTGTTGTGAAAATGCTGTGCCATCTTCAACTCATAATGTTATTCCTAAATAATCATTTACAATTATTTTGTACCTCAAGAAGGATATACATCTTATATATTCTTCACAACTTAAATAAGTTATCTGAACATAACATTAACTATCAGATTAACCGTCTTCATCCCTCACATGTGATCATCCCCAATAGTTGCAATTCTTCCTCAGTGAACTTCAAATTAAATTCCTTATTTCTTAACAACCACACCTCCCACCAACCTACCACCACATTCAATCGAATTTACTCTGAAATTATTATTTATTCACTTCAATTAATCGTATACCTATTATTTATTGGTACCACGATTCTTTGGGAGTTATTATAAATATCGAATTTCCAAGTACCATAAATAATAAGAAAAACTGTAAAAATATATAAACGAGATAGAATAACAAACTGAGTAATAACTTTAATAAAGTACCCTTCATTAATTTTTACAGTAAAACATTAACCCGTTTCGACTCTTCGGCCATCTTCGGAGTGGACCCACAGAATATGAACAATTATAAAAAAATAAGAGATGTAAATAACACATGATTAATTTAGTGTGTGGGTAAGTTGAATTTTACTTTTGATTATTAAGTCTTTTAATTTCTCTTATTTTTTCATATATAGGATTTTCATGTTAATTTGTGTATTTAATATGTTTTGTGGTTCATTATAATTGTTTAGGTATATGTGTAAATTTTCTTTGGAACGAGTGTTTTCTCCTTTTTTCATGTTCTAAAATTGTAAACTTTTCATTAATATTCTGTTAACTGTGATTTGACTGGAGAATATGTTCAGCTAAGTTATATTTAATTGATGTTGAGATGTTGTATCTTATGGCTTGTATGTGTTCTATGTAGACAGAATTGCATTCCGAGCACTTTATTGTATATATATATTCCAGATTTTTCAAATTTGTTATTTTCATTTTCTTTATTAGATAGTTTTTTAATTAAAGAAGAAGTCTTGTTCTTCGTTTTATAACTAAATGTATAGTTACTGTGTTGAATAGTTTTTCTAATAGCCTTATTACTTTTTGTATTGTAAGGAACACTGATAAATCTTTTCTTTTCCTTGTGTTTCATTTTCTCTTTTACTTTTATTTTACTTTCATTGTTTTTATAATTTTGTCAACAATTGTTGGATTCAATCGAACCATTTAACGAAGCTAAGTATTGAATAGTATTCTAAGGAAATAAAATCTAAAGTAAAAAGTAATTGTTTTAAGGTTTTGAATTGGGGGGAAGGGGTATGGTGCTGTTTACGTTCACAGAATCCTTAATATTTACGTGAACCCGATTTTTTTGAACGACGATTTTCGTAGCTGAACTGTCACTTGTGTGTCCTAGTACTACAATTAAGACGAGTATGTACACAAGTAAAATAATTAAATTTCCTAGCTATGTTAGCTCCAAACCAAAATATCCGTGGGAATTTTTATTTATATAAAAAAATTTAACTCCAAAGTTCTGCGTAACTAGTTTCTTAAGGAGGTGGAAAAATTATTCGAACTCAATTTTTATTTTCTTCTACATTATTACAAACGTTAATTCTCACGCTCTACCGTAAAACCTACCATATGTATCGATGCCCATATTTAATAGTCATCCTTCACTATATCAATTTTGCCCTGTAAAGACTGTTGTTAACAAGACATTTAACTAGTTTAAAAATAAAAACCTATACAAAAGTAAGGATAAATCATTTGAAAATGTTATTTTAACCCATTCTTGTAATAATCGATAGAACATAAAATATTATTAGGCAACTTGGACAAAGGAAAAATAGTTTCAATCGGAAAGTAGAAACAGAGGGAATCAATGTGAATTGGTCAACTGAAATACAATGGGGGTTGCAAAAAGTTTTAGAATTATTCTTGGGTTCTCAGATATGCGACGCTTAAACAATTTAGTGCGTTTTTTAAGACGAATAAGAATGTTTTCACGAGTCTTGAATGAGTGTGGATGACATGTGTAGTCTGGTTACTAACTGAGTTCGACTTATGCTCAGAAAGGCCTACTTATTAGTAGCTCAATAGGCAACTAAGGGACCTGGATTTTTACGTGGAATTCAAATCACGTAATGTTAGCCTGATTTTCAACTAACTGACAAGCATGATGCTCATTTCTCTCCCTTAGACAATATGCGGACATTGACTACTACCCAACTTGGACACCCCAGATGTCTGTATTAGTTTTAACATCAATAGCAACCATTGAGCAGATGCCATGTCAGTATATGCCTGTTTTCATGAGTGCTGGATGAGTGTGGATTACATGTGTAGTCTAGTTACTAACCGAATTCGACTTAAACTGTACTTTGTAAATAAGTATAGTTTACAAAATTATTGATTTCATCGTCGTGGTTCTTTATGTTTTAATTTAAAAGCACGTTGCCAGCTTTGTGCTGACCTTCCAATCAGCAAGACGCTGGCTGAGTGCCTAATGTCTGCAGATATATTATTTGATCAATACTAGGCCCTTACTTAAGACCAGTTCAATACATTTGTCTAATTCCGAAATTAAATTAGTAACCCAATTTTCTAACGAGTGAAGCTAATTCACTCTGATTTCCATAATTTTGTCTATAAGTGATTTTGCTATAAACTAGTATTAATTACCTATCGATTAAAACAAATAAGACTTTTGATGCCTTTTCATAAAAGACCTTCACCATTCATCCATGTATTTATCGATGTACTAACAACCAGGCTACCCATTTTCCTAACGAATGGTCAGTTCTGTGATCTTTTTAAAATAAAAACTATTTAGACCGGAAGAGGCTGTTTAAATATTTGCATTATTATATTATAAAAATAAAATAAGAATAGTTGCAGTTAATCTTTAAAACGTAAAAAACGTGTTAAACGGTTTTTGTGTAAGGATGATTAAACTTATATATATCATTATTAAACTTAGGAGAGTAAAATACTTCAATAATGCATTAAAATATTTATTCTCAATTACAAAATGCATGCATAGGTAAATTATTCTTCTAGGTTAAACAACCTATGAAATAATAATAATCGTGGCAGTTATAAGAATATCTCAACTAACATTTAGTTGCCTGTCGAAAATAAATTTTCCAAGTTTGCATACTTTATGTTGATAGTTTTACGAATGTATAAGGGATAAACGGAAAACTGTTTTTGTCATGGAAATATGAACTACACAATTCAATGAAATTTGCCGACGAATTTCTTTAATAATTATAAAAACAACTAAAATATATAAAAACATTGACAAAACATCAGACAGTAAATAAACAATAAGTGTTGTTCGTTTTCTAGCCACAAACCAGTAAAACATAAAATGTATGAATAAATGTGTGATTTTACAATGGACATATCGATATCAATTTAATATAATGTCGGCACTGGTGGGGACAAAGTGTTTGGGAGATTGTAGGCGATAGATTGCATGCTCGGTCCTCTTAATACCGACACGGCTACCGCTCAATGGTTGTCATCGACGTGGACACTACTAGACAGGTCTAGGGTGTCCTTGTTGGATGGTAGTCAAGGTTCGGATGTTTTGAAGGGAAGAAAACTGAGTGTTAGACTTGTCACTTAGCTGAAAATCATACCAAGACTACGTGGTTCGGATTCCACGTATAGCTGAATTGCATGGTCCCATAATTGCCCTGGCTATTGTGCTATTAATAAATAGTCCTTTCTGAACTAAGTCAAACTCAGATAGTAACGATGACTACACTAGTTCATCTACACTTATCATACTCATTCCCCCTCATATTCACCCAAATTTCTACGATAGGCGTCTTAGAAATGAATACAAATAATAATAATGAATAAAAAATATATTATTTATTTACGATACAAGTTTTAGCAGTGTTTTATAAGTGATTCATAATACATATACAAAAAACAACTTATATTGCAACCATCTGTGGGCTAAATCCCAGAAGGTATGACGTAATTGATGACGTGGTCTATTGTACTTTTGACCCCAACACCTTTGTGCAGCAGCCCATGATTAATGTGGTTTAGGTTCCTTCCCTTTAATAACAGTGGAAAATACTTTGATTAATTGTTACGCATATCGCCCAAGGTGTTTGCAGTTGTGTTGAGCCTATTTACAAGTAGATATATACATTTCTTGGAAAAATTGTTTAGATGTTTTTAGTTCAACAACACTTTTGTCAGTTTTTGTAAGAAAATAAGGGATTTATTATACTACGAGATTAAAAACAATATGTTTGATAAATGTTATTGGGAAACGTCAGGCTACTGTGATTACGTTAGATTTTGAAAGTGCCCGAGTATCTCTCCAGTTTAACTCACTTACCTAATAAACTAAAACTTAGTGCCAGGCTTGTCAGTTAGCTGACAATCAGACCAAAAATATGTGGTTCGGATTCCACGTAAAGCTTTAGATCCCATAGTAGGCCTGGCTATTGGGATATTAATACAGAGCTCTTTCTGAGGAACGGACGATCTTAGTTAGTAGCAATGACTACACCCATTCATCAATACTCACCACACTCATTCACCCCTCATATTCGTCCTTATATTAACGATCGGATACTATTAAGACTAACAAAATAATGAATAATAATAAAAATATACTATAGTTTATTGTGCTCAGTTGTAGTTATCAATTTCGTTTCCTTCAGCATCTCAATGAATGACACCCTGACTATGTTTATTTTTATTTTATTTATTCATAAGATACCGATCGTCAATATATGGGCAAATATGGATTTCGAATGAGTGTGATGAGTGTAGATGATTTAATGTAGTCATTATTACAAACTAAGGCCGACTATTCCTTAGGAAGTGTCATTAATTAACAGCCAAATGACAAAATGAACAGCCAGTGTTTATCAGATGATCCTTCTCAAAATATATTGACTCTGATTGGGATCGAACTGAGAACCTTTAGCACAAGAAGCTGGGATTGAACCAACTATGCTACCGACCAATTTTTAAAGTTTAAAGGGGGTTCAGTCAACTGAAAAACAAGTAAGGCATGTACGTTCTTAGAAAATAGCTAGTTATTTATTAAAAATATCAATAATATAGTTGAATCTCATAGTCTCATCAAAGTAAACTCAGTAGCATTTGGAACTGTTATTCATTATTCACTTCTAAGACACCTATCGTGGAGATATGGGTAAATATGATTGGTGATAAGTGTGATGAACTTTGATGAACGAGTGTAGTCATTGTTTAGCAACGACGATTGTTTCTTAGAAAGAGCTATTAACAGCTCAATAGCCAGGAAGACTAAGGCACCTATAGTTTTAAGTAGAATCCAAACCACGGAGTATATTTCTGATGTTTTACCTATGTGCCAAGCCCGAGACTCTCTTCCTTACACGACAACCTCATCCTAACCACCACCAAATATGGACATCCCAGATTTATCGATGGCAACCATTGAGCGGTCGCAAGGACAATTAAGGCGATCGAACATTAAACCTATCGCCTCCGATCTCTACACAACTTTGTCACCAAGTAGCTGGGTTACAGCACTGCAACACTAGTGCCGACCTTTGACCTTGTACATCACAATCCAAAGTCCTGGTTTGGTTTACCACAATGAATAATGTGATTCTGACTTGAAATTAGTTTGTCAATTCACACGTGAAAAAGAAATAATTATAATTTATCTGGTGTTTAAATCATTTGATCAGAAAATGAAATAACACAGTAGAAATATGACGGAGAATGTTGTGATTTGAATGTTCTGAGTTAATGAGACCGATTATCTCATTAACTCAGCTTGTCCGGTCGTCCATACTGTGATGAATTGTAAATCTTGTCCTGTAATAACAATCGACTATAGTATTAACAATTTTCGTAATCATTTAAATTTCTCAAATATATTTCTACATTAGATAGTAGCAGAAAATGATAGTTATATCTTGTGACCTTATAAGTTGTTAACTATTTCTTTGACAGAAAATATATTGTCCAGGCCATTATTAAAAACCTATATAAAATCTAATTATCAATTACAATGCATCTGATACGAATGACTCGTCTGCAATATTTTATCAAAGGAAATAAGAGAATAAATTAATTGTTAAGAGAACCTTTTGTAAACCAGAATAATAACGAGTTGCATTCAAAAAATGGTAACAATGAGCAAATATATGAATGACATATTTGACAAAGACAATGATACCCTACAAAATACTTTTCACTCAAAATCGTTCAAAACTGGTCTATTTACTTTCTCTCATATGCGTTGGCATAGACAAATTATTGTGATCATAAAAAAAAAAAAAATTATTACATTTTGGTCTAAAAATCCATTTTAGGGTCTCCTGCACCCAAAAAGTGGTTTTTTCGAGAAAAAAATCGGTGTCGGTCCGTATCTGTATTTGTCTATGTTTATGTGCGGTTCGCTGGAGACCAAATGGATAGATAAACTTTTATGAAATTCGGGATGTAGGTGTATTCAACCAATATCTCCAGAAAAGTGTTTCACTTTTTTTGAAATTTGAGGATTTTTAAAAATTTTTTATGGACAAAAAACAAAAATGGAATTTCATTAAAATTGGCTCTAAATATTTCAATTACATTTTCAAGTAAGATGTGAATTACAATTTAAAATATACATGTCTCTAACTTGACTAGTTTTTTAGTTATGGCAAAGAAACATATTTGGGAATAAAACTGGTAATTTTCAAAGTTTTGATTTTTTGTGTGTTTAATATGGGGGAAAGTTTGTGCCGATTCTTTGGAACCATTTATTTTCATTTAATATTAACTTACTCCTGTTGCCACTAAAAACCTAGTATGATTTTGGCTCCGCCAACATGTTGTCTTCTCATTCTTCTGTCTTCTTCCATTTCAATGTCCACCACCCTTCTCACATCCCTGTCTCTTGATCATCTCATCTTTAACCTTTCCACCCGGGCGCTTTCCTCCCAATTTTCTAGTCCATACTCTTTTGACAGTTCTATCCTCTTCTAGCCATTTAACATGATCTATCCATATAATTTTTCTACTCAAATCCCGTCTATCTAATCATGTTTTGTGTACAATTTCGTAGCTCTACGTTTGCCTTTATTCCCGATACTCTTGCAGCTAAAATTAGAAGCATTATTTTGATGAATCACTAATTTCATTGTGGATCTTAGTAAATTCAACAAATATGAGTAAATGACTGGTGATTGATTTGTATCCTAAATTAACTTAAAATTGCCTATCTAACTATTTCTCTTCTAATGCTGAAAAAATTCAGGAGAACATACTCTCTGAATGTACGAGTATAATAATTGATGTGAACACCAATTTAGCTCAGTAGAACAAATGTACTACTATTATTTACGTAAACAATTAATTAGTAGTTTATTAAAAACTCATGTTAAACTTTAATTACTTTTTTCATCTACTCGATGTTTGCATGCTACTTTTTATACAGAACATTCTTACATTCTTACATATGAGACGCCGACACAACGTTGTGCGTATTTTAAGGCGAATATGAATGGTTTTATGAGTGTAGGATGAGTGTGGATGAGTGTAGTCTGGTTACTAACTGAGTTCAACTGTTCCTCAGAGAGGGCAATTTATTAATAGCCCAACAGCCAGGGCAACTAAGGGACCTACAGGTTTATGTGGAATCCGAACCACGTAGTGCTGGTCTGATTTTCAGCTAATTGACAATCCTGATACTCAGTTATCTCCCCCACACAACATCCGCACAATGATTACCACCCAACATAGACACTCCAGATTTCTCTAGTAGTGTCCACGCCGATAGCAACCACCAAGCGGACGCCATGTCGGTATTAAGAGGACCGAGCATACAACCTATCGCCTACAATCTCCCAAACACTTTGTCCCCATGTAGCTGGGTTACAACACTGCGCCACCAGTGCCGACAAAAACAAAAATTAAACATACATTTTGTTTCTTTAATGTACTGTATATAAGTTGGAAAAGTGGAGAAAAATTATTGACTTTCTATGATTAAAAGCTTTGATGTGTAACGAACGAACGAATTTTATCAAACAAGTAATTCCTTTTAATATGGCAATTATTTGATGACACATAACACAATTAGTAATAAGGTATCGATTATATAAATATAGATAAAATAAAGCATTTGAATTACATTATAATTCATCAAAGCATTGTACTTAATTCAATATGATTTGTCTGATAATAACTAATTTTTGCTGTATTTGTTTATTTTAAAAACCTTGATATTTATTAATAAAATATAATTGACTGTGATGTTATTCAAAATAAAATTATAAAACACTACTTATTTCATAAATTTTACTAAATATTTCATAACACCTTAAGTACAAGATCCTGGTAACAAGTTTATTCTCCAATAGCACTATACTCTAATAGCAGGTTAGAGGTTTGATCAAGGTTTGATCAAGATCAAGGTTTGAACTTGAAAATGTCAGATTTGAATTTAGGAAACATACTCACCGAGGAAATATATCAGAATTTAGAAGCAACTAAAGCTAGCTGACATTGTAAAATATGCGAATTTCTCAAAGTTAATAAATCACTTTGCAAGTGTTATGTCACCACTTCTGGGAGATGGTTACTACCCGAATAGAATTCACCGTATATCTCGTGAAAATTTGCTGTTATTTGATGTTAATTCATATAGAAATATATTACATGCTTATTCGTCTTGTGAGACTTATCCTTAATGAGCTATTATGAATATAAATTTCTAAACTTTACGTTTGTTTTGTAAATAAATTTACACAGTTTTAAAATCATAAACATTTTAAATTAATCTTTAAATTGACAACTTATATGTTTTACTTTGGTCACAAAAGTGGCAAAACTATTTTGTAAATAGATTAGTTTTTATAAATTGCTATATCCTATATTATGCTAGGCAAATAGTTCAAATATAGCATTTCAATCTAGACCGTGATAGAATTGTTAAACGAACAACAGTGAAGAAGCGTTTGTACATAGATTGAATTGTAAGTCCTTGAAGGTTATCAAGGCCTAGTGTAATAGTATATTTCATAACAAGAGAGGAAAGTGGGGTTTTGCATGTTCGAGACCACATGTTTTCAAATGGTCGAGAACATACAAAACACTTTCACTCGAGTTTTGAACGATACTTTTCACTACACTACGGATTAAAAACAGGTGTTGTTGACTGTGGAAAATTTTCGGTTGTAAACAATGTTACTTTCGGTAGTAAACAATAGACAGCTGTTGAAAATATGATGTTTCGCAGGTTGTAAACACGTAACCTAAACAGCTAAACTCATAGTAGTGTAGTGAAAAAAATGTTAAGTTATCCAGCTGTTTACATATGAAAATAATTAAAAGTCTTGAGAGGCTGTTGGCCATGTTGGTTTTAATCTCATAAGAACAATGTTATTTGAAAATCCATATTATTTCGTTACTTATTGTCCAAAGATTGTCTATGAGGTGTCATTATAAACTTTATCATATTGCACATTGGGTTTGATTTTGATATTTTGAATACAAACCTAGTTTTGAAAAAATCGGGGAAAAATAAAAACTTCAAACTAAATATCTTTTATACTTTTGTCTGTAACACCTAATTAGGAATTTGCAAAGCAATTGCAACGTGTAAATTCATCCTTGATAAAATGCAATTTGTTTGCAACAATCCCTCTAAAAATGCTTGTTTAATTTGGATATGTGTGATCAACAGTGTCTGGTTCGAAAATAACAATCTTCTTATAGGATTAAAACCAACATCGCCGAAATCCTCTGCAGACCCACTCCCCTCCTACCTTTTGACTTTTACCAGGATATTGATAGTCAATTTTGTTTTAAATTGTGAGTGATTACTTGATATGGAGAATTTAAGAACGGGTCCTAGAGTATTAGTAAAAAAAGAGAAGAAAAAAAAGTATTTTCACTACACTACTATGAGTTTAGCTGTTTTCGTTATGTGTTTGCAACCTGCGAAACATCATATTTTCAACAGCTGTCTATTGTTTACTACCGAAAGTAACATTTTTACAACCGAAAATTTTCCACAGTCTACAACACCTGTTTTTATTCCGTAGTGTAGTGAAAAGTATCGTTAAAAACTCGAGTGAAAGTGTTTTGTATGTTCTCGACCAATTGAAGTGCTCGACAAGTCTCGCACTTCAAACATATGGTCTCGAACATGCAAAACCCCACTTTCCACTCTTGTTATGAAATATACTATTTTGATTATTTCCTTGGACAGTTCAAAGTAAATGAAATTGGTGCAAAAGTCATAATCAGATGCAATTTTAGACACTAAAATAGTGATCAAAACCCTTTGATTCTAAGGTAAATAAATACCGCTGTACGTAAATAGGTGGGTCAATATGGGTGGGCGGGTGGTTCGGTACCATTTACGTGTACGGGGTAGGTGGGTGGGTACTATTATTAGATATGTGTGCTGTATTATTAAAACCTACCACTCATCTTTTATCAGCTTTTGCCCTTTAAACTACCAAAAATATCTTTTTGAGAAAATTAATAAAATTTCAGTCATTGAAGAACACTGACACATGACGATTTCAAAACAAGTGGCTCTTTGACACCGTATATGTATCGGTGGGTGGGTGGGTGGTCCAATACAACCGTACGCGCATGATTCGTATTCTAGGGTATTTCAAATAACTTTGATAAAAAATATTGTTTTTGATCAACATTTTATGTAATAATCGATAAATTTAATTTCAAAGAAAATAAAAATGTTTTAGCTGGTATTAGCTGGA
Source organism: Stictocephala bisonia (assembly GCA_035578905.1). NCBI lineage: Eukaryota > Metazoa > Arthropoda > Insecta > Hemiptera > Membracidae > Stictocephala > Stictocephala bisonia. Next base: position 86,300 of record JAQJVL010002043.1, read on the forward strand.
AATGAACCGACTACCTTTACCAGAAATGTGCTATCTAATATTGTCTGTTAGTATATTTTATTACCTGTAGGTATATTTATGTAACAGATCATGTGCATGTATACTTTATGTAGAGGCGATTTTTAATGCTAAACAGTTTGAGTCATGATAAAATACGCATTTTTTAAAGAGAGGCCTAAGATCCTATTATATTGGCCCAATTCAAAATTGAGGAATTGAGAATTCAGTTTTGTAAGGTATTCGGGTGATTTTGGTTCTAAATTAATTTTAGTTTTTTACGATTTGATAATGTAATTTTGTTTCCCAACTGAATTCATATCCTTTGATTATTAAATTCTGTAACAAACAAATTTCTCCATATGTTAAGATTATAATACTAAGTATAAAAAAAAATTGAAAAAAATCATATAACGTGTTGGTAGAAATACAATAAATAAAAACTACCTTTACAACAATAAAACTTCTTACAATATAAGTACAAAACAAACATATATTATTGTGAACGAAATCGGTAAACCACACTACCATCCTCAGACCAGAGGGACTCACAATCTTACCATATGGTGTTACTAACGTACCTAACTGATTGCTGTTTGTTGTTTTGTTGTTCCGTTCAAGTCACACTTCCCTGTGACATCAAACAGCGGCGCACACAGTCGGGCCTGCGCGCCAGCCGGCGACTCCAAGAGACGATATACGACAGTTAGTTACGCGGCGGAAGTGCGATCGACTTGGTGTCCCTTCACTGACGTAGCTTGTTACTGATCAACACGTGACTGACTTTGGTGGAATCTAAACTTGCGTATAACTGGGTAAGTAAACATTTGTCTGAGTTAAAGTAACTTCGTCAATATTTACAGGACATTAACATAAATAATAATGGAAGTATACAATTTACTTAAATAACGGTGAAAAGTGTGCGTTTTTATTCATAAAATGTCTTAGAAATTTAATAAGAATCCTGAAGTAAATAATTATATACCACTCATATCTCGTTTTAATCATATTAAGTTTTCTTTTATAATGTATAAATATGCAATAAAAAAAGATTAATAATGACTTTATTGGTCATTTCATCTTAATTAAATATGTTTAGTGTACGTATGCCGGTAAAAAACCTTGCTAATATAAGTTGGATACAACTTATAAATACCAAAAGCTTTAAAACGGTTATGAATAATTAATGATAAATCGGTTCTAAGGGATGAATGAAAATTAACTTTTGTGAAACTTCATGTTCAGTACATTACTCGGCTTAAACGAGATGGCATCATTGGTTTATATTATTCCTGTTAATTTTAAACTAAGCATACAACTATTTTGAAAAAAAGCTATTTTGTAAAAGTAATTGAATTTACAAAACTTCTTTTTTCTTAAAGATGAAAGTAAGGATAAAAACAAAAACCATCAACACTTATAGGTTTCGATTTTTTTGTCAGTATTGTTTTTGATACATTTTTTTACAAACCCTGAGATATTGATTCAAAGATTCATTTTGAAGAAGTATAAAAATTGTCCTCTTAAAATTAAGGGACACAACTTATATTGGTGTATTTAGAATGGCATTCTACGATGAATTTGAAAAAGTAAAATAATGAAATATACTAAAATCTGACTGTTTTCTATATATAGACATAAAAAAAGGTTCTTATTGTTACAACATATTATTGTTACAAACTTTTATTTACGGTTTTACAATAATAGCTTAATCTTTTATGGGAAGAACATTTTAGTGAAAGTTACTCTTCGAAAATTCTCCAAACATATTAGGGAATGTATGGATAGAATTTGGGTTAAACCAGTTTATTATACCAGTCTTATTCTGTGGAAAGTTTCTACTTCATGTGGAATTTAATTATGAATATAGGAAATGGTTAATATTTCAGAAATAATTTAGACGTTGGATTTTACTTTGTACTTATTATTCTACATATATATATATTTTTTTTTTTTTCAAATAAAATATCTCTAAAGAGCTAATTAGACAGTTGAAAGTTTGTGTTACGTACAAAAATATGCCTGTGGCTTATAAACATTTATGAGTTCTCTTTTCTTCACTTTTGATAAAATAGGACTCGAAAGACGCACAACACATTCCATAAAGATGTTTCATAAGAATTCTTTCCAGTTTTTCTATATGTCAAATTCCTGTCTTGCTATTATTATATTCTACATGATATAGTCTATAAAGTGTTAAAATGTTGAGATATTACTCGAATTTGTCAGTCATACACCAAAATATTCAATTTTAATATTTAATTTTTACGAATTTACTATGTTTAAGTGTGAGTGTGTGACACATAAAGGTGAATGTTTGATGACAACGAGTCAACAACTAAAACCCTTAGAACATTGTAAATTTGACGAAGAACACTTTACATACGGGTTGAATTAAAATGATCTTTAATGAAACGTTCCTTTAAATACGTTAAAACTGAGCTACACCGAGATCTATCCATGATACCGTTCCCGAACCTTACAGGTAGGATATTGCTAAAAGAACATGTCTTTTAATATTCAGCCAAACACTTTCATACAACCCTCACGAACTTTAATGACAGGACGGGACTTAAAGGATCTTCACTCTCGTTCCTGAACACTTTCCTGATTGCTTACAACAATAAAGGCTCAAATTAAAACATCTCACCTAGTAAGGATTTGTTGGTTAGGGCTCCTTGAGCAAAGGGTCCTTAACGAAACAGGTCATTGAAAATTTCAGCTGGCCATCAACGAGTCAGGTCCTTACTGATATAGTACTCGTAGCTCCTTTAGCCCCAATTGAAAATGACCTGAATTAAGCTGGCGTCATTCACGTTCACCTTTTCATAATATAATTACATATATGTTATTTTAAACATGTTATGGATCTTTTCCATTATTATTATTATTATTACTCATTACTCCCGATCGTAGAGACATGGAAGAATATGCGGAGTGAATGAGTGTGAGGAGTTTAGATGAACGAGTGTAGTCATTGTTACTATCTGAGTTCGACTTAGCTCAGAAAAGGAATCTAAAGCTAAAAGGGAATCCGAACCAAGTAGTGTTGGTCTGGTTTTCAGCTAACTGATAAATCTGACACTCAGTTCTCTTCTCTACACAACATCCGAACCGTGACTATCCTCCAACATGGACACCCCATACTCCAACATGGACCTCCTAGACTTCTCTAGTAGTGTCCACGTCGATGGCTTCCATTGAGTGGAATTCACTATAACTTATGTTAACTAACCTAATTGATAACATAACCGACCTAAACCTAACATTACATAACTAAACTTAACATAACCTATAAAAGCCTAACATAACCTAACCAAAGTAGTGGTAGTGAATTAACGGAAAAGGTTCTATTTTTTTAAATGTTGAAAAAAGGTAACTCGATTCATATAATTCCGTTTGCATTGAACCAGGTGATTTTAAAAAATATAATGATTTAAAACTAAATTGGGCTTTTACATACAGCACTTTATTTTTTCTTGGATAATAGTTAAAGAATTTGTAGAATACAGAGTACTAATCAGTTGGTAGTAGAGGTTCGTATCAGCGATAGATTTTAGATAGTATCTGCTACATTTATTTCATAAATATTTGCGGGAAAAAGGTACTGCTCACATATTCAACCCAACTTTTTCTTATTTTTCTTCACAAATATTTATATAACTCTTTATATTTCCATTAAAAATAGCCTTTTTGATGAAATATGATCATCAACAGGTATTTTAATATGTTGGAACCTACTGCAATTCGTAGACTTTTATACTTATATAATTAAGATCAGTTAGGGGTTAAAACCATATCTGGGTGTATTTATTCCTTGAAATAAGTCAAGAGAAGTGTCTTTAATTATTATACATTTTTATTGAATAGTATTTCAGAAAAATTTGTGTTATATTGTAAAGTTAATATTTTTAAATTCATGAATTGTTTATTTTCGCCCAGAACGCAATACACAATTTGCTCTAATAAATAACCAATATATAATAACAATAATCTACATATTTTAAACACATTTTGCATTTTAAAAGATTTTAAACTAAAAAGTGCGAGTGAATGTTTTAATTTATAATAATACACTATCATAACCACAAGATACCTTCTACACACTCTGATAATGCAAGTGATAGTTACGCAAAGTATCTAGGTACAAGATATAAGAACCTTTTACTGAAGCTACAGTATGTCAATTCAAAAATTCAATAATTCAAAAACGAATCTTGCCACAATCATTATTTATGTGCTTAAAATGCGTTCTAAAAAATGGATTTGAACTATTATTTCTGAAAGAGTTAAAGCAAGGTGAGATAATGAATGTATAATAGCAGTCAGTCAGACACTCTGTTATTATTTGCCATACGAATGAGGGAGCTTAATATGGTGCAACTTGATATGAGAAGTTATTTTTGAAAAAAAAGAAAAAAAGGGCGTAGTGAGGCGTAGGATTGGCGTGGCAAGCATTTGAGAGTGTAATCTAGCTAAGATATAAAAACTTTTAGTTTGCTTTCTATTTTATTAAATGTAGATTTTTGCTTAAGAAAATTAATAATTTAAGGGAGATTAAGCTTGGTATTGAGGCTAGATCGAACACCCACTTTATATTGAGAAGAAACATGCTAACATGGATGTTTACTCTAAATGTCATGTCTCCAGATTTTATAGGGCCCTTTTCTTGGTGGAAGAACAAATGTCAGATAGTAAATATGAGGCGTTTCTTCCAAGGACGAACAAATAAACATAAAATTAAGATTTTTAAAAAGAATATTACATTGAAACGAATGTTTTCGCTTGATAATGAAGGGAAGAATAACGTGGAAAGTATATTTTTATTTAAGTTTATTTCCCTTCACACAAAACTAATTAGAAACCCAATAACGTTAGGATACTAAAAATATGTATGAACATGCGTATCATGTGAAAAGGTTAGAGTCAAAGCCAATGATCTCGCCCAAAATTCATAGTACTTAATCTAAAAATACATAAAAAAATAAATAATAGAGAAAGACATTTTGATGAAAAACAGAAGAAAAGACAGTTTGAAACAGTAACTAATTTGAATAACGTAGTTTTTCACAATATTTAAACTGAAGTTTTAGCTAAATAACAAACTAATAACAAATAAATTTTGTATACTGTACATATTTTAGTCAAAATACAATCAAATGTTAATATTATGACTAAAAGTAACACCTAAAAAACATATCAGTATTTACGAACAAAACATATGTAAATGACATTTGTTATGATAGTGCTGCAAATATGTGCTTGTTGACAGTTTGAATCTGTTTACAATAATCTTGATATCACTACTGAGGTCATATCGCGACAACATCTTATCTCGTGGACACAGTCGGGTCAGTGAAACACTGTGCGAACACGTTATCTATTTGGCAAACGTATGACACCAGCTTGCCAAACTGGAACGGGTTCAGACACCCACATGCCTCGTTTCTTCCAAAATGAGTAACTCTAGCGAACACGTGATCATAGATTCGACTTTTGAAAACATTTATTTTCGTTTGTGAGCTACACTAATTGCACTTTGATTATACTTAGCAAGTGGGCGTATACATTTTTGAGAATTTTTATTGCTTTTATTACAGGGAACTTTTATTTGTTCTCTGTACTTATTCTTCTTATTCTCCATACTCGAGACAGAAAATAAGAATTAATTTTCTGACATCTAGTATCATTCATATAGTCTTTACTTACTTCAAATTATTATCATTCAACTGACTTAAATTTGAGCATAAATCTGCGCGCTTGTTAAAGAGAAAGCAGCAGGCATGACATTCAGTTATCGCAAAAAAATAAGAATAAGGTGTTGCTGATACTGATAGAAGCCTTTATTTCTTTCCAAATATCTGAATATATAAATTATTTCGATAGTTATTGCTACAGAAAATATATTAAGTTTCGGGACCAGATAAAGATATTTTACCAATTAATTTAGTTGAGTATTTCATTAAATATTACACATATGCATAACATATTTTAAATATTGTATTCATTTTAAAATCACAAAAATTAAAAAAATAACTAATTTCCATTACAGTTATGATTAAAATGTAAACAACAAAGTTTATTTATAAGGACAATTATTTAACATTGTGTGAAGTACAACTCATAACACTACAATGTTTACTATCCAGAATTTTAGGTTACGACGTTAGTAATCATAATTTTAAAATTCAAAGTCTCCTAAAATATTACTTAAACAATGGTACAATATTGCACAATATATACAATATTGTGTATTTAAATTACGGAAATCACCCTGAATTTACCTTTTATGAGGTTTATAAAATTAACTTTTTAATATTTTAAATTATATATTTAGGACCTTTCCGTTACTTCACTACCTCTACTTTTTTTTAACGTAATTGTGGTTAGGTTACGTCAGGTGGCTACTACAGTTGATCACATACTGGTAAATCCAATGATTGACTTACCGCCGAATGTGCTCTCCGTTTGCAAGTTCTTGGAAAGCGATAAGATATGGCCAGCGAAATCGGATTCCTAGCTGATAAAGAATACCATAGTGGATGAAAACATGATTGAGGAACAGTTTTTAGAGCAATATAATATTTATCGAGCGTTAGCAAATTAACGGAAACAAAAAAAGGAGTGGTAGTTAATTAACGGAAAAGATCCTTTATATTCTAATTTCTATATTCAATTTTGCTATATTCAATTGCTTATGTTAAAAGATCTTTCAAAGAACCAACCCTGCAGGATTTTATTGCTTGGCAAACTGTGTGCTTATGTAATATTTATAGAGTTCTCAGGCTATCAGATTGCAATATGCCGTGAAACATCCGTTAAGAATAGTTTAACACTTACATCAACGCAACTGAATAATAATAATGATTTATTGAACTCCCTTAAAATTTTACATACAATTGATTTCTCTTTGTTTTCTCCAAAAATCAGTTTTGTGTTTTGTTTACTTGAATTTGTTTTTATTTAATTTAATATATCTGAATTAAAGTTCATAACGATTCTCCGTAACATTTGTATAAACTGTAATATATAATATGTAGTACATGTTAATAATCCATCTATTTAACCGATCACATGGAACTTTCAGCCAGATAATAAGCGAACAACTCACCCCTTGATCACCTTGAATTTTAACCACGGGGATTATTAATTTTTTGTTCCAACCGTGACGTCATGGGAGGTGCACGTGTTTCATACCGTCTTCTTTTTTAGATGAAGTGTGTTGAAGCAATAAAAAAATAGTATAATATTCACGAATAATATAAAAAATATGAAAAATAATGGTGTAATACGTTATTTTACTTACATAACAAAAGGTTTAAAATAAAAAATATTTAAACCATGTTGTACGATATTTTTTGCCAGTTCATTTAATTTTGTCAAAAGTGAGAGATGAAATTAATTAATAATCTAAGAAAAAATTGTATGATGCCTTTTGAATAGTGTATTTTAACATAAATATTATGTAAAAATTATATACATATTAAGGTTGCCTAAATAGAGATATTATAAAATATTTTTGACATTATTAACAAATCTGTAAAACCTTTTTTACTGTATGTTTGAAACTGTGTAATGCTAATTTAAATATTAAGTGGTTTAGTCAACTCAAGTAAACTTTTTAAAATCTATCACATTAAACTATTCATCAATGTGTTTGTATAAAATTTTATTGGAAATTTACTATGAAATTTAACAAAACCCGGATTTGCATGCGGATTTGTTCATATGTTGCCTCAAATACAAGTATGTATCCATATATCGACACAAAGTTAAAAGATGTCTACAGCCACAAGCCTACTTCAATGCATGTCAAACGACAATTCTGTTTCAAATATTGATCAATACTGTTTTGTTAGGTTTTCAATTTTCTAAACAAAATAAAAGGTGTCTAAACACCAGTTACAGTGGGTGAGTTTCTCGTACAACTGATGACTTGGTTGTATTGTACTCGTGACTCGGACGCCTTTGTACATCAACTCATGATTGATACGGTTTTGCATCTTTCCCTTTTAATAACTATGAAAGATTCCCAGATTAATTCCTTCGTGCATAACAGGTTATGGCAGTTATGCCAAATATACATGCGGTCAGATGTTTAAATATTCTGGAACTTAATCCACCAATAAATATCCTGGCACGTTGAAAGATATATTATTCGTCCTGTTAGTATGGTTAGGCGTAGAGTATCTTTAAATGTCGAAAAGTTAAAGAGTATCTTATCTCATCATTGAAAGGCTTAATATTACCTGACGGCCAAGTGATCCATTAATGGTTAAAACTACTAATGGTTTCAAACTCTTTTATTGGTAAATTCAATGCTTATTCCATGATTATTTTATCAGGTGAAGGTAGAGCTAAGAATCTACCTCTAACTCTTATTGGGGTGACAAACGGCTTGAGGGTGATTTCCGAACCACCACCAGTGTCCTGGCAGGCGGGCTGCATGCAAGGACGGGATTCCTCACTGGTTACCCATCCAAGGAACAGCCACACTCGATGTTCTTGACGATGTTATCTTGTGATAACGTTGAAACTTCCAGTAAAGGCCAACGATAATACAGTTTTTTTTAAACTTAATTTTTAATTAAAAAAGCCCCTTAAAGTTGACGTCAGCAGATTCCACGGTTTAATCAGTCTGCACTAAATACCTCTGTATGTTTAATTATTAAATTTACTAACAAATAAATATAAGTTTAATAAACATAATGAATCTTAAATCGTATATTTAAACGGCTGGTCTCATTATTAATATGCAGCTTTTGGTAATGACTTCCTAGTGAGTTTCAGACACAGAGCACATTATGAGAAGGTGATAATTCTTCAAATAAGACACATCAGTGAGGATGCCACTAGACAGTATGGATGAAACGTTTGATGTTAATAACACCCTGACATGGTTGTTACGAAAGTTTAGTTTTTTTAGTAAATACACAGTAAACGTTTTGACTATTACAATCAGAGTCATAATAGTTATTTTCAATATCTTTAATCTTGGGTCTTAACAAACTCAAACAAAAATTATTGAACTAGTGCATTCGATATTTTATTTATAATTATGTGAAATTATTATTAAAATAATTAATTATACATGTGGCGTTTCTTACTTTGCATTTAAAAGTAATATGCTTACCCAACCCATCCAAGTAAATTAAATAGGATTTCTCAGGATTTAAACCAAAGATCCTCAAATTCCAGTAAGAAGCACTAACCACTAGCCTAACAAAATGCCTTAGAAATGTTACATAACAGGTCTACCTAAGTTATCTGGACTCAATGATGTTCGTAAAGATGTTGAACAGAGATTCCAAACAGTATATACTATAACTAAACACACAAAAACTTGTTCTGGCCGAATTCATTCGATGATTCGTTCAGGTTCTATCAATAGAACGTTACCAAATTAATTGTCTGGTGTTTGGCCAAGCTAGGTGTTATTTAAGTAAACTACAACAAAACCTGGCAGGAGTTTTCGAAGTAATCAATAAACTGTAAGTAATTAATTCTTATTAAATCATAACTGAAATATATTAAATCATAAATATTTCATTACTAATAAAACTTTCTATAATATTATAAAACATTACATTAAGAAATAAATAACTCGTATTAATTTAGCTAAACCATTCAAACATATTAAATTAAAAAAAATGGACAGTACATTAAAAATAAAAAATACTATAACATCTTTTATGGTAAATAAAAGGGTTTTACTATGCATAAATGATTGTAGAATATAACTTAAGAATGTTTTGTGAATTGTAATGTTGAGAAGGACAGATTTTTGAGATTATAAGTAAATTAATATGCTTTTCAAGAGTCGCATGACTTTGTAAGAGACGTAATATTACGTAACTAAATATCTATCTTAGTAAAAAATTAAAAAAATTGTACCTTAAACAACAGCAAGTTGCTCATACTATGTATTTATCATAACTCGTCTTAAAAAAAATATATTTGATATTTTATTTAGTATACCTAACGTACAAATTTAAATACATTCTTATATTATGTTTTTATCAGTTCATAATGTATGTTCCTCATTAAAAATACCTTTTTTTAGAGTGGTTACTGTAGCATATCTCTAACTTTATGCTAAAATGTATGCTAATAAACTTTTTTTTAAACAATGATATCTGATGGCTGTCAATCTAGAGCGTTAAAGAAGCTAACAAGGAAAGTATGTGTTGTCCACGTATAACTAAAGCTACAGCCTGAATATGGTATATAGGGATCCTGGTTTTCACGATTTTTTAAAAATATCTAGTAATAGTACCCCAGGAAGACCAATGCTTAGGAAGTTTCCCTCAAGAAACACCAAATTTTGACGAAAAATAAAATAAATAGTTCCAAAGAATTAGCACAAAATGTTCACTATATTAATCAATTAAAAAATCAAAACTTTAAAAATTACCAGTTTGATTTCCAAATAAGTTTTTTTGACATATCTCAAAACCTAGTCAAGTTAGAGACATGCAATTTTATATCCTGAAAATTTAATCACAATCGTTAGAGCAGTTTTTGAGAAAATTCCACTTTTGTATGTTTTTTGTCCATAAAAATAAAAAAAAATAAAATTTCAAAAAAGTGAAAAAAAACGACCTGGAGATATTGGCAATAACACTTTTGTACCAAATTTCATAAACATTTATCCATCCATTTGGTCTGCAGCGAAGTGTCCAAATGGACACACAGACAGACGCACATATGGACAAACATCCAACATATAAAAAAGCACACACTTTTGTAGGTTCAAGACACACTAAAATGGATTTTTAAACCAACTTGTAAAAATTTCTTTACGATCCAATACTTTCTCCATGCTAACGAATATGGGAAAAACTATCTATATATACATATTTACATAACGTATTCAGGTATATGACATTAAGTTCTTCCTGCGAAAAATAATAACTGGTATACTAAACAAAACAAGTTATGTTGGGTTAGGTTAGGTTAGACACCTAGTATTTAGGTAAGAGAATATCATCTGTTAACGCTTTGTAACTTGTAACGAACCTAACCTAAAATAAACTAATCTAACTTACCAGACGTAACATTCAATTTGAAAAAAATAATAATAATAATCTCCATAAATAATGTACTAAAAGAAAATTTATAACTGTATGATTTTCTTCATCAAGAAACATTCTGCAGATGGCTTAAATTTAAATGTGCAGAAACAGGAAAAAAAACGATAGCCGATACATGTTTGCCAACTGCTACATATAGGGTTAACCTAACGTAATCCAACTTAACCTAACTTTTTTGTTGAATATCTCTGTTATAATCTCTCATATAAAGAATATGATATCATACTCGTGTCTGTGAGAACAATTGCATAAGATTAGTGTACTATTTTGTACATAGTTTTGTTGTACAATAAAACAAATCTTTTGTTAAAAATTAGTTTTTCCAGTTGAGAAAATCACCTGACGTTTTAACTGTTATCTCTGAATTTGAACACAAATATTTTCTGGCAAGTTGATTATTTAAAAAAATACATTATTATTAACAAACAATTATTTTCCATCTTCTTCCAATATATCATGGTATTCTCAAAGGATCTCTTTAATTACTGTACTTTATGATCATTTGTCATTTTATATAAGTTACAGGCTAATTAATATTTTCATTCAGACTATAGAAGTATTTTTTTTCTCTACCTGTTTTTTACAAAAAAGTGAACTGACTTTTTTTAATATTATCATTAGTTGTTTTAAGATTATCAGACATTTTGCTTTTCACTTCGATTTCTTTTAACATAGATATTTTATTATTGACTTTCTTCCTGGAAATGTCAAAGTCGATGATTTTGTTATTATTTGGGTCTATTTTGATAAAGATTTGTGATATTTATCATATTTTATACTTATTGTCCTATTGTCCATTATGTCCTGCCCCAAGTGCATCTCAAGGTCAAACGTAGTTCCACTTGCTGAAGTTACGTTCCTGGACTGCCTTCCTTAACAGGTCAATTTTCATATCCTCGATCTTCATTCTTCGAATGATTGGTGACCATCTTCGTATGTCTCTGACGATCACCAATTCGCCACCCACCAATCAGGAAACTGTGTTACTTTGCAGGAGTTGCGACTATCTTATCTCAACAAGGGTAATTATGTAACAGTGGATATTACATAATAAACACTTCACTATATAACGCAAAATTTGTTCCAACAAGCTATTTATAATACAATCCACTGTAAAGATTATTGCCACTATATCAATACAGCCCACCACAAGTAAGTGTAGAGATTAGTCTCAACTCACTATTAACTACAGTTTACGACTCTTCCACTAAACTAACAAGCTGAAGTAATTTCCCTAAAGTACGAGTATATTCTAGGTTTGAATATAAAAATCTCTATGAAGTAGCAGCTACAACATAAAAGAACATCCCACATACTACTTGTCAAGTCTAGGGTTTTCTAACATTTCGTCTGCTGCTAATACCAAGTACAATTAACAATATACTTTGAATTCTGCAAACAATATATAAACATCATCATAAAAATTTATAGAAATGTGTAAAAGAATATGGTTTATATTTCCAGCTTGTTGTAGAAATTCCATAACTTTCTATTAACTAGGCTTACAGGTAAATCTTTCTTAATTATTATAAACTGATTCTTGCTACAACAATGGCTTTATGTTATAGACATATTACTTATAATGAATATTATATGTTTACTTATTTGGGGTTTTAAATAATTTTTAATGAAAGTCCAATTTAAACTTAACCTATGCTAGGGAATACTACGAGGCTTTTATCTTATAATAAACATATGTCTGTAACAAGCTTATACCTATATAACAAAGAATGGTTGAAATGTTCTCAATATTTATAATCTATTATGGCTATAATGTTTACTTATACTGTAGTTTAAAACTCAATGATAGTACAGTTCCTTAGTTTGAAATACGCACCTCATCCTTATAATAGGTTAAAATAATTAGTGAAATGTGTGTTTAATAAGGAAAGCCGCACGTAGGAATGGTGACCGTTCCTATCCGAGTCGTAGACGTAGAAAAGGACTGAAGGATCATGGACTATTCTTGTTCTACGTCAGATCGACCAGCCATTAGCCATCTGGCTAACAGAGTATGGCAGTTCACTGTTCCTCCTTGATTCGTAAATGTAGACAAGGACTGAAGGATCGTGTGCCATTACGGTTTTACGCCGGTTTGACCTGCTATTACTTAGCTGGCTAACAGAGGATGGCAGTTAACTGTTCCTCCTTGATTCGTAAATGTAGACAAGGACTGAAGGATCTTGGGCCATTGTGGTTTTACGTCGATTTGACCTGCCATTAGCCATTCAGTAAACACCCTTGGGGTTTTATGAATCAGAACTATTTTTAAAGTTGGAAAACAATAATCTTTGTTGTTATGAAGTCCTACAATCAACCACTATTTATAATAGGTTATTATTTGCTAACTAATTTTATTTATATTGGATATTATAAATATACAATTCATTGTTATAAATGTTTATAACATTAAAGAATATTGTTCTTAAGTCGTAAATTAGTGGAAGTTATATATCCCTACATTTTTTTTCATTTACTAAGTGATGTTATTCATGGATTAACAAAATTACCAGTATTTTTGATACCTTAAACAAACAACATTTTTATGATGATGGGTGTTCTAGGAATAGTAACAGAAGATAGGTAATATTTACAATACATATATTTTTGAAAGGGTTTGTGTTTGACTATTTTAGAATCTTAATGTGTGTATTCTTATGTAAGTTACCTTAGAAAAGCTAATATTGCAGAATGCTTATTGTAGAATGATATTAGCTTCATAGCTGTAGCATAAACGATCCAGAGCAGAATCAATGGTAGGATGAAATTACTATTTTTGCGCAATAAAATATTATAAAAAAGAAGTGCGTGGCTTTATAATTGTTATTTTTCTTTACTGAATAGTCTTACATAAAGGAATATAAAGCAAGGCATTAGTTATTTAACAGATTATTCTTTTGTTTGAAAGGAAAATATTCACTTTTAAATTAGTATCAAGCAATCAAGTTGAAACCTTATATTTACCATCATTTAGAATTGTTGTTAGATAATGTTTACTTTTTACTGTCTTCCAGTTTGTACCTAATCGATGACACATAAACTCACATCACTCTTGTTAGACTATGTAGTCAATAAATCAATATTTTTATAACCAAGGTTGCATATAGGTAAAGTCTTTACAAATTATTGTCTTATTTATGACACAGATCATCCTCGAGTTTGATTTTATGGCTTGTGCAGACTGTCAACAAAATAACCTTGAGGAATGACCTGAACATCGCCCTCAAAACGTCAGCTGCATTTTGTTTATATTATTCTATATGGGGCATGCAAGTGTGATTTTATTATGCACATGTTATTTCTGGAGAGATCGCAACTAGGACGCGGGGAATGATGCTGACTTAGCAACCTTAGCTCTGTACTGCGAAGAGCCATATTTCAAGCTTAGCATTTTTCATTTTACTATGTCACACTATTAACCTTGGTCTGGAAATCACAACTAACCTACAATATTCGGTGTGCTGTTTTCTTCTTTTTCCGCATAAGAATTTCATTAGATTACCATTATATACTATATACTGTTATATTTGACGCGGAAAATTTTGTCTTTAGCTGTGTCAACAGTATTTTTCAAACTGATAAAGGTGAAAAAAAAATAATAATAATATTCTTGTTGTGTTATAATACATTCCTCATCTCAGAGTTTGTTATTTTCCAAAATATTTTTAATTTTGTTCAATTTAAGTTTGATCTTCAGACAAGTTATGTACCACAAATAATAATTAAACATATTTTGTGAAATATAACATATTTGACGTGTTTACATACTAAATTTTTCTTAACAATTGTATGTTTATATATTGTTTGCTCTTTGTATGTTGTATTACTGTTATTTTAAATTTAATCTATATTTTTATTCATAAAGAAAATTAATAATGTTTTTCAACTAGCTTGATAATGGTGTTTTCATACAAACACTTGCAATCGTGAACAGATAAACAACAAAAACTGCATATTTGAACTGTTGACAGATTGAAACTGTTGAAAATGAATGAAATTATATATTCCTTTAATTCAATTTCACTACTTTTTTATCGCAATTATGGTTAGGTTAGTTCAGGTTAGGTCAGGTTAAGTGGCTACTAAAGTTGATCACAAACTAGTAAATTCAATGATTGACGTACCGCCGAATGCGCTCTCCGTGTGTAAGTTCTTGGAAAGCGATAAAGATAAGGCCAGCGATATCGGATTCCTAGCGGATAAGGAATGCCACAGTGGACGTAAAATTATATGTTCCTTTAATTCAATTTCACTACTTTTTTATCGCAATTATGGTTAGGTTAGTTCAGGTAAGGTCAGGTTAGGTGGCTACTAAAGTTGATTACAAACTGGTAAATCCAATGATTGACGTACCGCCGAATGCGCTCTCCGTGTGTAAGTTCTTGGAAAGCGATAAGATAAGGCCAGCGATATCGGATTCCTAGCGGATAAGGAATACCACAGTGGACGTAAAATTATTGGTGAACAGTTTTTAGAGCAATATAATATTTATCAAGCGGTAGTGAATTAAAGGAAACAAGAAAAAGTAGTGGTAGTGAAATAATGGAAGCGATCCGATTGAACTATTAGTATTAACGTGTTTTAGTCAGACCTACTGATACCAAGCAGTGAAACGACGGTTTGAAAAAAACGATTTGAGTGAAAAGCTAAATCACAAATAACGATAGGCTGCTTCCAATAATGCGCTGAGCGGGTTTCAAGGTATAGGAACTGGCAATTTCTGTGCAGATGCCATTGTCAGTCACTTCCCTTATTCTCCTCCAAATCCTGTAGGGTAAATGTATAGATTTATAAAAAAATCTATAAAGATATACATTAGTAATAACTGCCCCTGAGGTGTTCGCTGCTGCCATGAGAAAGCGACCACTATATTTTTCCCTCTGGCTAAATGCAAGGGTAATTTATTTTAAAGTAAATTTATTTTAATTTTTAGCATTTTACGTCATATTTGCCAGATTATATATAGGTAAGTGGTACATTCTGGCACGAAAAACCAATTTAACGCTTTAATTCTCATAAATGTATACTCATAACATGGAGGCATAATTGAAGCATAATCATGGACTATGTTTAGTTATGATTATGACGTCATTATTAACTAGGGCAGATACGGCTAGAATGTACTGCATTACCCGTTATGGACCGTTATGAAACAAATGTATTTTAGTAATAAGTTTGTACTATTAGTGAAATAAATTACATAAAATCTGTTCTTTCATATAAAGTGAAGGTAAAACTAGCCATCTAAACTAAGAAATGTAAATTAACCATAGAAAATTCCAACAAATAAAAGAATGTTTAGAAAAAATAGACTGCATGATTTCACGAAATTATTATGTTTTAATTCAATATAATTCGGAGTAATTATTTTGTTTTACTTCTGACTGGTTTAATTACATATAATAAAGAAACAATTTAAATATAGAGGCTTTTAATGTTTTTAAGCTGCTGTAAAAATGTGTTAAAAATTGACTCGGAAATTGTTTATAAAAAGTATGAATTAGAATAAAATAAAACAGTATTGGCTAAGTGGTTAAGGATTCAGAATGCGGAAGGCTTGGTCTAAGGTTCAATTCCCCCACTAAGCTAACATTCGGCACCCCACTCGTTGAATAAAGATCATGCACAGGCCTTTAGGCCCACAAGGATTAGTGAGTGAAGTTAAAAAAAAAACTCAAAGAGTAATAAAGAATACATTTGATTCTGTCTATAGAATATATATATATATATATATATATATATATATATATATATATATATATATATATATATATATATATATAAATGAGTCAGTATACGAAGGTAAATAGAATAGCTTTTTTGAAATGGTTTACAAGTTACCTACGGCCAAGTCAGTCCATATAAACAACTGACTGGCTTCTTACTGAAGACCATATTCTTCTCCCTTTCTTGCTTTAGCTCACAATCTGAGTAGAATAATTTGGCTGATAGCTAGCTTTGGCCTTACTCAAATCAGATTATTTTCATTTGAAGGAGATAGCTGGGGGGAGGAGGGTCTTTCAGTCTCAAACGAGCTTACTCACTGTCTAGGCTTCGTTCAACCAGAGTTGGAAATTATATTTAAGAAAACGTTTTCCGATTTCTATAAAGACTGACTGCACTCCAGTTAATTGTATTTGCGTTAGCCGTGCACTCGTGTGCTGTTTCTGGTGATATTGTGTGCGAATACAAGTTTAGAACGTAGAACATAATCATACGACAAACTTAGGAAATATGCGTTTTTTTCTTCCACTGGTGAAATACGTGGTTCCGATTTGTTGAGAACTATATATAATGCTTACACACCACCGGCTTTGCAATATATAGTCCCTGATCCACAATTTTCCATTAACAAATAATTTTTAAAGTCAATATTTAAAAATGTACTTTGGAATAAGCACAGTATTCCAATTTATCTGATGTTTTTAATCGTTTTAAAGTATTCGATATTCCTCATCTCTTATTCAACTAGCCTATTAAGTTACAGCTGAACTAGCAATACTTGATATTTGGCAAATTCAAGCTCACGTTTGAGCCAAGCAGAAAATTATCAATAATTACAAATATTAGTGAACTGTCGTTTAGTATTACTGTGATTGGGAAATCCTTAACCATTAAAGGGAGCAATCTGTCAATTAGACAGCAATTGCTTTGGATCTAAGTCAAGATCTAATTCAACTAACTAGCCACGGACATAATCAAATCAACATAAACAAATAAACAAATCAAAGACATAATGTACCACAGTATTGGTCTGGAAGTAGAAATAAGTCTATAATTTCATGGATTAGAATACAACTAGGGGAAACCCTCCCCCAATCGCCGCGCACGTGACACCTCAGCCTTCGGCTTCGGCAAGTGACTTTTGGCAACAAATATTAGTGGTTAAACTGTATAAAGTAAACTTTGAAAGTGTATTAAAGTGGCCAAAAATCTTACTCTGAGGGCTTGCTGTGACCTTCAGGGTAGAAATATTGAACAATTTAGACCTTATTGCACAACTACGAACACAGGAAAAATTTTTAACACCTCAACCGTTTAAATTGATAAATAAATAAGGAAGGGGTTGCGTTGACAAAAACTGCTTCACGTATTATATATATAAGCATATACAATAGGGTTTGTTTCGTGTTGTTTCTCGATTTTAATAATAATAATAATAACAATAATAATAATAAAAAATAAAAATAAATCAAAGCGGCACAGTCAATAATGTTTTATAAATGAACCACTTAATGATTTTAAGTGTGAGCTTACTGCATTTTGCAATCTTTTCTAAATTTATTTTTGAAATTATTTCTAAGTAATTAATTAAGATCACATAAAATTAAATGACCACAATAAAAGTTCTTTTGTAACTGTTCTCGTACAAATATCCTTAAAAGCTCTGCGAGTTACATATTTATAGCGGTACGGAAACTAAGATACAGGCGAAGATCGTCTACAGAATACATTACTGGAGCCCATTACCAGACAAGATGGCGGCCGTGTTAGACGGCTTCTTGAAATCGATACCTTAACTTCGCTGAAAATCCTCTTAAAGTGAAAAGTCAAAAAGTAACATTTTCCCCCCATTTCCAGATTGCTCCACTCTTGGTATTTTCAGACCCAGTTAACGTGACAGACAGTCAAACAATCTGCGCTATGTTTACGTTTACATTACCAAGCCAAGGCTCACAGTGAGAATGTAAGGAACGCTGAGTTGTGTGAGGCAGGTAAATATAGGCCGGAAAGCCTGTTAGTTACGAGACGGCAGTTAGAGAGCTTCTGGCAGGTACAGCCTGTGACGTCACTGCTCGTGTAATGGCCACAGAGTAACAATTTAGTACTACTTGTTGAAATTTTAACGGTTCTTGGATATGATGTCATAATTCGTAGTGATTCGAAACTTAGGTATAATTTATCTTGGTGTCGTGATTCGTTAATTTATTTATTTTCTATAACATTTTTCTAAAGACAGAAATAAATGCTTTGTTTGTTACACTTTTTATTTATTTTTTTAAAAGCGTCTTTCTAGTCAAGTCTTAGCACTTCTGTTTCATATGCAGATGTTCACGCGTTCAAATCCCAGGAGATCCCTTCCAAATTTGCTTGATGGGTTTGGACCATTGTCCCTTAACAACTTTAGTACTGACAGTGCAACATGCTTCTGATAAAAAACTAAATAAATGAATACGTTTATTGTTATTATTCCCGTTTGTCACAACCGGACGACATAAAGTATAGTCAATTTTGTTTTGATGACTTAGTTTTTCTTTATGTCCTGAAAGTACATAATACTGAATTTAATAAAGTCTATTCTAATTATATTCCTGATTATTTCCTTGAATGATTATTATCAAGAAAAATTTGTAAGTAATATTATACACTCTGAATGTGTAGTAAGAGAAAAAATTACGTAATGAAAAACTCTGTGAGTTTTTATTCCTGGGAGAAAGCTACTGTTAATATTTGAGTGAATATGAAATTATTTTTGTGATTTAGTTGGGATTTAACATAATATAAATTATTATCAAATCTATTAATTTTTTCAGATAATTACAAACTTAAACATTTATGGGCCACGGAATACCGTAACATTTCAAATCTTTATAATAAATAAATATATGTACATATATAAAACTTTATAGTATTGCTGAAAATATTTAGGCCATCCAGAGATAGCTTTCGGAATCTGTTAATGTTCATAACTATCGACCCATCCACCCCAACGTGTTCTGTGGGTTGACCCACCCATAAACATAGGTCAAATGTTCCTAAAACATTGTACAATATTTCCACAATTCTCTTCGAAATTACATCATCTATTTGCATAAGGAGACTCAACTTATATGCAGCTGTTTTATATTGTACATTTTATGATTTTGTAGATGATAAAGTAAAACAGCAGGAAAAAATCACACGTAAAGTAATTTACGAGCTAAATGTTGTTCTTGCTCGTCGCCACTCATTTGGCAAAGAGTCAAGAGTGCAGTCATCATGTGGACCAACCGTCCACAAATAACAGCAGCCACACGACGGAACCTCTCCGATTCCTGGGACTGAGTACAAAACGCAAAAATATAAGAAGTGTTCTGGCACACAGAATGCCTTTCCGATTAGTCTAGGGGTCGTCATCTGTCAACCAAACGTCCACAAACAACAGCAGTCATGCGACAGAACCTCTCCGATTCTTGGTGCTGTGCACAAAACGCAAATAAACACGAGGTGTTGGCACAGAGGATGCATCTCTGTTTAGTGTAGGCGTCGTTATCAGCCGACCAAACGTCCACAAACAACAGCAGTCACGCGACAGAACCTTTCCGATTCCTGGTGCTGTGCACAAAACACAAATAAACACGAGGTGTTGGCACAGAGCGACTCTCTGTTTAGGGTATGCTTCGTCATTTGTAGATCATCCGTCCACAAATAACAGCAGCCACGCGACGGAACCTCTCTGATTCATGGTGTTGTGCAAAAAACGCAAATAAACACGAGGTGTTGGCACAGAGCGACTCTCGGTTAAGCGTAGGTGTCGTCATATGTCAACCAACCGTCCATAAATAACATCAGCCACACGAAGGAACATCTCCAATTTCTGGTACTGTGGAAAAAACGCAAATAAACACGAGGTGTTGGCTCAGAGGACGCATCTCTGTTTAGTGTAGGCTTCGTCATTTGTAGACCATCCGTCCACAAATAACAGCAGCCACAACACGGACTCTCTCATATAACCTGGGACTGTGCACAAAACGCAAATAAACACGAGGTGCTGGCACAGAGAACGACTCTGTTTCGGGTAGACCTCGTCATTTGTAGACCATCCGTCCACAAATAACAGCAACCACTTGACAGAACCGCTACGATTCCTGGTACTGTGCATAAAACGCAAATAAACACGAGGTATTGGCACAGAGAACGACTCTCTGTTTAGGGTATTCTTCGTCATTTGTAGACCATCCGTCCACAAATAACAGCAGCCACGCGATGGAACCTCTCCGATTCCTGGTGCTGAGTACAAAACGCAAATAAACACGAAGTGTTGGCACAAAGAACGCCTCTCTCTTTAGGTTAGGTGTTGTCATCTGTCGACCACCCATAAATAGCCGTACTTCTTCGGCTCCTAGTGCTGATAAGAAAACTGGTATAAACACGTAGCGTTGACAAAGATAATGGCTTACTGTTTAGGGTAAGCACAGTCATCTGTCCGTCCAAAAATAACTACAGCTTCACAACGGAGTATTTCCGATTGCTGGAGCTGTGGAAAAAACGCAATCAAAAGAGAAATAATGACACAGAGAACGACTCTCTCTTTATATTTGGTGTCAGTCATCTGCAAAAAAAAAAAAAAAAAAAAAAAAAAAAAAAAAAAAAAAAAAAAAAAAAAAACTGGACTGCTACGGGACTTGTAGTCCTAACGCAGTTCTTGTTAGCATTAGACACATTTGACACATATTGGCTATTTGAACTAACGCAGTTCATAGCCCCTCTACGTCTAATGCTAACAAGTATAAGCAGCCATTGATGAAACTATCCGACCTCTGAGATTTTGAACACAAACGCAAGTGAGCACATAGCATTGGAAATCATAATGTCTCACCATCTATGGATCGTATGTCCACAGTGAAAGTTGGCACACTTGATATTCACTGTTTAGGGTAGGTCCCATCATCCATCGACCATCGTCAGTCATCTTGTACAACCAACTCGATCTAACCCACAGGGTGCTCTCTTTATTTAACACATATTATATTAATGAGGAAAGCAGCCACCTCAATCGTAAGCCTGCTGTAACATTTTTATAATTTTGTAATTTGAAAAGGTGATTGAAGAAAACCCCTTTAAAAAAGTTCAAATAAAGTTTTAAATTGATTTATATTTTGTTTATACGTGTTGTATACAGCTAAGCATTCTTTGTCCACCGATTATAATTGTTATTTTTTTAATCTTACAATATTTAAAACACTAATAAGTTCAACTGTAGCCTCTTTTTAGCCATAATATTTTCTTCTATAAAAGACTTACAACAGCTGCTTGGAGCTCGTTTTACTCATAATTTACGAGTACTTGTAGCCAGCAAGCTACATCCCTTGGGCATTCGTATCCCTGTTTTACTGTTCAGTGTTCATTTCGCACAGCATTCACACTAGCCATTCAAATCGATCAAATCACACACGACAAAACCAGAACTGTTATTAGAAAAACTACAAAACAACAGGTGTAACTGAAAAATAGTTTATTTTTAAGTAAAAAAGTTCCTTATCTATGCCATTAGCTCGAATAAAAAAAAATCCAATGCGTTTTATCTACTTTGTACAAATTAGGTTATTAACAACCTGTCTGTCAAAATTCACAAAAACAAATCTCACTTAGTTTAGTGACTTTTTCATGTTTGAGTAATACGAATCCAAAAATACAAGCTGTTCTACTAATATTTATAATAACATTTGTAGGACATACAGATTGTATTTATTCAATTTTAAGACGCTATATTATATCTGAATATGAGGGGTTAATGAGTGTGACGAATGTATATGTACAAGTGTAGTCATTGTTACTAATCAAAGGAGAGAGATTAATTAATAGCCTGATATGCACGGTTACTAAGAGAATATGAAATACGTATCACATGGTATTGGTCTAATTGTGAGCTAAATGACAAACCTGTTGCTCGGTTCTCTTCCCCACACAAAATCCGAATCTTAAACATGGTCAAGCATGAAACCATGACATTACAAGCGCGACGTTCACACACGTGCGAGCATAGGTATTGGCCAGTCAGTACACCGACAGTAATATAGGTTGGAAGCTGTAAAATATGCCAGCTGTTAATTTTTTTTACTAATCTTCAATAGTAAAAAAGAAGCTGAATCTTTGTATTAGTGTTTGTTTGTGTTCTGACTGAATAATTAAATCTGTCATTTAAACTATGAACAGTAAAACATTTATTGCAGTGTTTCAAGGATGACATATGTTATTTATTGGTTGACCGCATATTTTCTTTACATAATAACTATGAAAGTTAGTCGTTCACAGGAATGGCACTACACGAAGAAGCGAGAGTAGTCAATGTTGAACTTAACGATGCTGCAACCCCCTTTATAAGACTGATAATAGACAAAATAAATATAACTGGCCATAACGCATGTGTAATGGACCATGCATTGTAGTACTATTCATTTTAGATAAGAAACTACTGATAAACATTTTATGTCATGTTGCCATAATGCACTCATTTACCTGGCTCAGCCACGAACTAACCAAGACTAAACCATATGTTTGAAGGGTACTTGCAGCTATTTTAAACACATCCGTCAACACAACTGTGCTATGGCGTTTGCTTCTTCTTCATCTACTAAGAAATACTTCCAGGAAATTCACCCAACTGTTTTTTAAATCACAAGGACAGATTTATCCTTTCATTTAAGATTTTCTACCGCCAAATCATGAAGGTCCCTCTTCTAGCCAATTGTACATAGCTAACACACCAAAAGCAACTGAATTCATCATAGTCGTAACGAAAACTTGAAACTTCAGGTATTATTAAGGTCAACTGAAATCATATCAGAAAATCCGTATGCACAAATAGCAAAATGCTTCAGAGGAAATTATTGTACAGGAGGAGACCATGAATTGGAACGTAGGTTTGTGGATAACATTAACATAGATTTGCGTAGATATAATAAACCAACCACAGATGAAATCGCCGGTGTCTTCAATGCACCACATACAAAGTGGTCCAAAACTAATTTCTATAATGAGCCCACATTGTAACCCATTGTTAAATCCACTTTTATTTCCATATTGAGAGCAAGGATGAGCTCATCAGATGATTCACAATGGACCACGGAGGCAACGAGTTCGTCAGTGTCTAACATGTTGCATTATCTGTGCTATACTATCATAAAACTTTGTACAATGACATAGGGTTGTATATTGAACTTTTTGATGTCATCAGTGGCTCTTCACCACCTTAGGGGATGGCCCGTATAGAGTCGGTGGAAAATCTTAAATGTAAGCATAGGTCGATGTGGATACCATTTTAAAGGTCTTAATTATTAGAAGATCATGCCGCAAATTAGACCTGAAAAGGTTACTCCTAAACAAAATGGCGGCGCTTGAAAATTTCAATACCGATATTAAAGGCAAGTTCATGATTGGATTAATTTTATTATAACCATGTCAGATGAAGTAACTAAATGTCACACATGATTACTTTACGCAAACACCTACTTTAAGATGTATTAAATGTCCTAATAGTTTTCTATGGGAACGGTCCACGAGAAGTCAGTAGAAAAAGTTTAGTGTAAGCATAGGTATGTTTTTAACAAGAAACATAAAACCACTGTGACGGAACGTGTGTGAACCAACTGAAACAAGACAGAACCGTCTTCACCGATCTCCCTATTTTCCCTAGCTCAGCTCCTGCGACAAAGGAGATATGTAACCATTTACGTTTAATGACATCCTTTGTAGGAAACACTGAGACAAACCTCTTTTACCACAGTCGTCATGAATATTCATATCTATTTTTTACGTCAGAGGAAATACGGAAATCCTTCAAATTTCACGTTCCGAAATAACTACGGGTAATTATGCACTTACTAGACACCTAGTTAATCTTAACTTTTTTTTATCACCAGTGGGTAGAATCAGGTCTAAATGTTATAAGAATATAATTTTTATTCCACGGAAATAAGGTATTCTACAAAAAATCTAAAATTTCAAAGTTTTAAAAATTTTATTTTTCGATTTATCTCCGTTATTATTCGTGATTTTTTCATGCTAAACACGAATTTGAAAACTATATTTGGTCTACGATAGTTATTTCTCAAGATATCACGGAAAAACGACTTTTACGTCAATTTAACTATGGTGGCCATATGCATAATATTAATAGGATATATGTATGACTAGACACCAAATACAAATTCACATATATGCCCAACGGAGGCCAGGCACCCGAATTCGACGTAAATTATGATTTTTTTGTAGTAAAAAAAACTGAGGATAAGTTAGTTTATGCTTAGTTCGTTAAATAAAAGTGTATTTTTTGGCCTGAAATATTAATTTTATTGAAAAATCAAGTATATATTCATGCTCAGCATTAAAAAGTAAGTAAAATAAAAAATGTTTTGATAAATTCCGATTGTTAAAAAGTTGGGTTTTTTCACAATGGCATAAACAAACAAGTTTTTTCGTTTTTGTTTTTCGGTAAAACATGGATTTTCCGTGGCTAAAATCAACCTCCTCAAGAATTTAAACTCATATTTCTCCACTATTTCAAAAAGAAATCGTATTTTCAGAGACGTATAGAAAGTGCATAGTTACTTAAATAAGGTCCTTATTGTTAACAATAAATATACTAGCTTACAGCAATATAATCAAAGTTGATTCCAGCAAATATATCTCTTAGTTGCTTCTTGGTTTGTAGTTTGTGTGCCCATTTAGGGTGGATGACAATACAGTTTTACTACATACATTGATTACTTATGGTTATCGAAAATGTTAACTTAATACGTGTGTGAACGGTGGGGAAAGCAATTAAGTTTATACATTACTAAAATGTAAAGCTGCCTGTAACGACCACGTCAAGGTGTTATTTACAATATTTACATCACCAAACGTTTCGACAATGCTGTGATGAGGCATCCTCAGTGGTAGCACCTTGACGTGGTCGATACCGTCAGCTTTAGGATTTGATAACAATACAGGCCGTTTAATATACCAAGACAGCTCCTACCCAGAAACACACGCTATTAACATTACATTTACTAACCTCTTACATGAAATAACAAACTTTAGGTTTAAGTAAGTCACTTCATCAATAGATAATATTATATACTTTAGTAAAATATACAGTAAAATCCCTCTTTGTTTGCTTAGCCATATGTTCAGACACGTACTGTAGTAGTTAGCCAACCATCTAACCATACACATATTTTATTTCTGTCTAAAAATATCCTTTCAATGAATATTTCTGTTTACATTTTTCAAAACCACCTAACTAGCTCAAAATAGTATATTTCATAACAAGAGTGGAAAGTGGGGTTTTGCATGTTCGAGACCATATGTTTGAAGTGCGAGACTTGTCGAGCACTTCAAATGGTCGAGAACATACAAAACACTTTCACTCGAGTTTTGAACGATACTTTACACTACAATACGGAATAAAAACAGGTGTTGCTGACTGTGAAAAATTTTCGGTTGTAAACAATGTTACTTTCGGTAGTAAACAATAGACAGCTGTTGAAAATATGATGTTTCGCAGGTTGTAAACACATAACAAAAACAGCTGAACTCATAGTAGTGTAGTGAAAATGTTGTTTTATACGAATAAAAAAATCATCCTTACAAATTTAATTATTTTATCTTTATGACAATTTTTTAGCTTATAAATAAATAAATTATTTATTGCATAATACAATTAACAATTGTGTTGCAAAAGTCAAAATTTAGCCTAGCCTAAAACACTCATACACAATAGGACACATTCCTACATACATCTTGCACATGCATCGTACATTCACACACTTGACAACAGTATTGCATGATAGGGTGTTTACTGACTGTCCCAGCGGCTTTGAAAGAAGTATTCAACTGAATAAAAAGCATTTTCCACCAAAAGGTGTTTTAAACGTCTTTTGAAGAAATTCAGGTTTTGATTTTTAATTTGTTCAGGGAGCAAATTGTTAATCAGGAAGCACAGCTTGGATATGGCGTAAACACTCGAAGGTTATGGCACACGAAACGTGGTCTGGGGTTTACGGCACTGGCCACGCGTGGCTATAGTTTGCTTCAAAAGTGATATTTTTTAAAGGTGGCCGGCTTGGCAATCTTTTGCGCATGCGCACAGCCAATTTCCGGTCACTTGGCTTCAGTCCGTTGCGAATTTCCGATTAATTTTGATGATATCATAGCTGATGGTATGTGGCTGGTCGGATGGACGGGCACCACACCACGTTTCGTGTAGAACGTCCAATGATTAATATAGACATTTTTAGGACCCATTAAGAAATTTTTTAGTTACGTAGCTACAAATAGGACAAAACGACCGTTGTTAATAACATTATGGCTGTAAATGTAAATTGCCCAGACCTGCATCGGTAAATACTCTGTACAATATACATACATTATCTTGTCTGCTAAAACATAATGGGT
This sequence comes from Stictocephala bisonia, assembly GCA_035578905.1. Lineage (NCBI taxonomy): Eukaryota > Metazoa > Arthropoda > Insecta > Hemiptera > Membracidae > Stictocephala > Stictocephala bisonia. Next base: position 113,530 of record JAQJVL010002043.1, read on the forward strand.
TTTCTCGTAAATTTATAGTTAAACATTATTTTACACCATAGATTTGATGACATAAAATACAAACCCCCCATTTTTATTTCGGGTGTTCCAGGATTAACGTTATCCCGTTCCAGGACTAATGCAGTTTGATTGTTTTAAAAGCAATATGTCTAGTGTTTGATAAATGTAGAACTAAATTTATATGAAAGCAATATGTCTATTGTTTGCCGAATGGAGAACTATTTTGATACAAAAGCATAAAGTATACTGTTTACCGAATGTAGCGTAGAACTATTTTGTTATTAAATCAATATGTATATTGTTTGCTGAATGTAGACCTATTTTGTTACAAAGTCAATATGTCTAGTGTTTGCTGAATGTAGACCTATTTTGGTACAAAGTCAATATGTCTATTGTTTGCTGAATGTAGAACTATTTTGTTATCAAAGCAATATTTCTAGTGTTTACTGAATGTAGACCTATTTTGCTACAAAAACAATATGTATAGTGTTTGCTGAATGTAGACCTATTTTGTTACAAAATCAATATGTCTAGTGTTTGCTGAATGTAGAACTATTTTGTTATCAAAGCAATATTTCTAGTGTTTACTGAATGTAGACCTATTTTGTTACAAAAACAATATGTCTAGTGTTTACTGAATGTAGACCTATTTTGGTACAAAGTCAATATGTCTAGTGTTTGCTGAATGTAGACCTATTTTGTTACAAAAACAATATGTCTAGTGTTTGCTGAATGTAGACCTATTTTGTTACAAAATCAATATGTCTTGTGTTTGCTGAATGTAGAACTATTTTGTTATCAAAGCAATATTTCTAGTGTTTACTGAATGTAGACCTATTTTGTTACAAAAACAATATATCTAGTGTTTGCTAAATGAAGACCTATTTTGTTACAAAAACAATATGTCTAGTGTTTGCTGAATGTAGACCTATTTTGTTACAAAAACAATTTGTCTAGTGTTTGCTGAATGTAGACCTATTTTGGTACAAAACTAATATATCTAGTGTTTGCTGAATGTAGACCTATTTTGTTACAAAAACAATCTGTCTAGTGTTTGCTGAATGTAGACCTATTTTGTTACAAAATCAATATGTCTTGTGTTTGCTGAATGTAGAACTATTTTGTTATCAAAGCAATATTTCTAGTGTTTACTGAATGTAGACCTATTTTGTTACAAAAACAATCTGTCTAGTGTTTGCTGAATGTAGACCTATTTTGTTACAAAAACAATCTGTCTAGTGTTTGCTGAATGTAGACCTATTTTGTTACAAAATCAATATGTCTTGTGTTTGCTGAATGTAGAACTATTTTGTTATCAAAGCAATATTTCTAGTGTTTGCTGAATGTAGACCTATTTTGTTACAAAAACAATCTGTCTAGTGTTTGCTGAATGTAGAACTATTTTGTTACAAAATCAATATGTCTTGTGTTTGCTGAATGTAGAACTATTTTGTTATCAAAGCAATATTTCTAGTGTTTGCTGAATGTAGAACTATTTTGTTACAAAATCAATATGTCTAGTGTTTGCTGAATGTAGAACTATTTTGTTACAAAATCAATATGTCTTGTGTTTGCTGAATGTAGAACTATTTTGTTACAAAAACAATCTGTCTAGTGTTTGCTGAATGTAGAACTATTTTGTTACAAAATCAATATGTCTAGTGTTTGCTGAATGTAGACCTATTTTGTTACAAAAACAATTTGTCTAGTGTTTGCTGAATGTAGACCTATTTTGGTACAAAACTAATATATCTAGTGTTTGCTGAATGTAGACCTATTTTGTTACAAAAACAATCTGTCTAGTGTTTGCTGAATGTAGACCTATTTTGTTACAAAATCAATATGTCTTGTGTTTGCTGAATGTAGAACTATTTTGTTATCAAAGCAATATTTCTAGTGTTTACTGAATGTAGACCTATTTTGTTACAAAAACAATCTGTCTAGTGTTTGCTGAATGTAGACCTATTTTGTTACAAAAACAATCTGTCTAGTGTTTGCTGAATGTAGACCTATTTTGTTACAAAATCAATATGTCTTGTGTTTGCTGAATGTAGAACTATTTTGTTATCAAAGCAATATTTCTAGTGTTTGCTGAATGTAGACCTATTTTGTTACAAAAACAATCTGTCTAGTGTTTGCTGAATGTAGACCTATTTTGTTATTATAACACCTGTAACTAACTTACCTTAACAATAAAACGTATCAAAGCACTTAAGCAACAACAATTTACAATGAAACAATTTACTATTTTGTTGATCGTGTGATGGATTTCTGATGTGATTGATAGTTTGGTACCCGCTAAAGTTAAAGGGACATAGATGAAATGGTCCGGAAAGCCGAACCTGACGCTGGTTTATCAGCTGTTATTGATAGAAGCATCCGTCTATTGAATCCTATTTTACTGTCAAAGAAGGGCCTCGCTTTGATGTTAAACTAACTAGCTTGGATGAATATAACCGTGCGACGAGAGACGATGCTGATCCTAAAGTATTATTTTAATTATTTCTGGATTATTGAGATTGTATTTGAATGAACTGTCCTTTCCCATGCTTCAATTAATTTTATTAAAACCTCTAGACAATAATGCGTTTATTCGTAAAAGAACAACTTTCGTTTTAAAAGTAGTTTATCACCCAGTTGATTTTACTAACGTTGTATCTAAGAGGGGCATTTTACACGCTAAAATAGTGCTTAGAAAAATGTACTAAATTATACGAGGATGCCAGAATAGGTCATAGTCAGTTTTTACAAACGCAGGCAAATTGGTCAACGAAACTCCTCCCTTATTTATTGACCAATTTAAACGGTTAAAGTTTCAAAATAAACGCCTCTCTTTGTAGTTGTGCAATAAGGTTTTAATTTTTTCAATATTTTCACCATGGAGTGCACGGGAAGCCCTCAAAGTACGTTTTAAGGCCATAAGAATAACATGGCGAGATTTCAACGAATCGAAAGTAACAGCTGTTCAAATGTAAATGATGGTTTGAAAAAAGTTTTAACAGCTGTTGGAATGTAAACAATGGTGTTTGTAATATTGAGAAGGTTAGATCTTTCATAGATTTTAAGCATGGTTTTATTCACATTCGATTGTTGGGCTCTGCTCTACTGGACTTGAAGGTTTCAATAGTAATCTAATGCAGTAATCTCTGTTATTTAATTAATCTTCAGCTGTTAAACAAAAACAAATGAAATGAAAACGTTTGAAATAGGCTAAGTAAAGTCATTGGGTGTTTATTCTAATAAATAGGTAGCAATGCATATATTGTGAGTGAAATATTGTAAATAAATGTAATATTGTGATCTTACGTTGTACAGAATCTACTAATATTTGCAGTCAAAATTCACAGGCCGAGACCGAAGCCCGAAGTATAACGAGCGAGTAACGCTGAGTTGGCACGCGAAGCGTGCAGGGTGATAAATTGATTGATTGTGGTTGTGTCTCACTTAAAATCTTTAAGTTATATTTGTAGTCTGATTATGTAGCATGGCTGCAAAGTTTCTAAAAAGGTTCCAAGGCAAACTGAATCTTTATGAAATTTGGTAAATTTACATTTTATAATTTGTTCGTCCATAATACGGTATAATGCTTTATGTAACGCCAGCGGAAAGCAGCACTACAAGTGAGCCTAATTTCGTAGGTTTTTGTATACATAGTGAAAAAAATTCCTGATACGGCTTAGTATTTTCTCAACCGTTCCAGATAAAGTAACGAAATTCAGCACACAAAAATAAGATATAAAACTGTACTTTTTGACACAACTGTATCCCTTCTTAGGAACAGTCCACTTGGAGTGCAAGGAAAATATTTAGTATGTAACTACGCACATCAAATTATATGTCTTTATTAATAGAACTACAAATCTCATATCAAATGGATCACTAACTTGGACTTGGAAGTGTCAGTAATTCTGCATATTGGGTTGACATTGGCTAAGCATTGTAAAATTGCAGGATATTAAAATAATCATTCAACCACTTAGGTACCGAACCGAACGGTTTAATGATGTTAACAGGTGATAAAAACCTACTAATAAAACATATTAAGTGGGCTGATGCAATTCCTAGTGGATGGGCCACTGGACTAAGGGGAAAATTTTTAAATCGGGTTAATTGTACCTATAATTAGAACATAATTCCGTAATTATAATGTCAAAAGGTTCATTCTCTGCAACATGACAGTAAATTAATCTCAGATAATTGTTGGATTTCAAACGGCCACCATATTTGGCCCGTTTGTTCATTAGAGGTAAAGGTTGCTGCATTGTGTTATACTGATAAGGACTTTCAATTTTATATCCATACTAACAAATACTTGTATTAACAATTTTCTTTATAGCGGGTCGTCCCCAGAAAGTGATATAAACGGTAAAGGTCATGTTTATGTGTAATGAGTGTTATTGCTTTATCTAGAACGGTTAAGAAAACATAAAGCTGTATCAGGACTTATTTTCCACTCTTTATATAAAACATAAACGGGTAGTTTTAAGTTCCTTTACGTTGAGATGCTTGATAATTATATTGTGGCGTTTCTGGATCTTGGCGTTACTGTTCATTTGAATTCAAGAAAATAATGCCATTAATATGACTGGTTACTCATATATTTTGCAACTTTTTTCCACACAATATTTGTACATTTTAAATTTTGTGGTAGTGATGGCCGTAAAGTTTACGGAAGTAATCATTGCAATAAAACACATCTTATAGATATATTTGAAGTGCACTATATTTAAATATTAATCTTTACGTATTTTTTGTTGTTGTAGGTATTTGTTTTTCTGAATACTTTGTTTTTGTAATGACAAAAACGTCCCAACAAAAATGTTCCAATTGGGATATGTAAAAAAATATTATATGAAAAATAATACTATTTTCGAGATGATAGTGCCAATACGTTGATAGATGGATTTGTTATTAATTTGACATATTGTATTAAAATTATTATTACTAAGTTATGCCTAATAACTTACTCCATCTAGAAGTTTCATTATTTTGAGTACGGTACATCCATTACCACAATCGGCAAGTCACGAGGAGTCCTCTGAACTTCATGCCTCTGTGATATTGAAGGCGCTGATTTCCACTGAAACTGCATAAGTCATGTAGTGACCTGTCTGTCTTAATTACTAATTATGATATGTAGACAACATGACTTGTGCTGTTTCAATGGAAATCAGTGCCTTCAATATCACAGAGGCATGAAGTTCAGAGGACTCCTCGTGACTCGTCGACTATATTCATTCATCTTCAAACTAGTGTTAGCAATTCATTAAATTAAAATATTATGTTGGTCTCATTAAAACTATCATTACTTTACTTTACATTGTACAGTAGAGTGAGTGGCATTGCTGGCAAACATTCAGCTTTGCCACTTAATTTTTCTGACTTATGAATACCACTGAAAGCAACTATGTAGTGATAAAATTTACTTACTAACAGTTGGCAGCACTGTGTTTGTAGGGTGTCTGATGGTTGACTACCACTTCATCTAACTTTATTGGTATGATTTTGTGAAATCGCGAAGAGCTAAACTTCGATCGGTTTATTGTTTATTTATTGGTCTCAAATTCTTTGTTATAAATATATTTTGTCATCCAACTAAAGATGGTTTAATGAAGCACTTACGAATATAGTTTTAAACATTAGCAGGGCGTGGGAAATCATTATTATAAAGTAATAATTAAGAGAATATATTATTATGTAATTTTTAATAAATTATAGATTACCAATCTATACCTATAAAAGGCAAATACCACTGACTCATTTTCTCATCGTGGTTACTAAAAAGGTACTATGCCTACGTGACTGCAATTTTGTAGAGTCAAAGGTTGTATGTTGTAGATTGCAATAAGAAGGGATTTAAAAATATTCTTAGTAAATCTTTTTAGTGCCAACAATTTTAAATGCTAAAAACAGCGTTTCTCTAATCGGACTGTAGCGGCTAAATGAACGATTCTACAGCAAAACTAACACCATTTTCTGTACCTGATTTGAGACGATCTACAACTTTGAACTTATGACTTTTTGCTCTATCTCACATCCTTCATCCTTGGTTTGAGCTAGATTTTCAATTTGTGCGTGTAAATCAAATTACGGCCTCTAAGAGTAGACTTAGAGATTTTTCTAGACTGTGAAACTTTGTTATCTAGGAGAACATACGTATTCAATAGGAAAATATACAATTTAATCTGAACACATGTATAGCCAGGTCATAGGAAATGGTTAAAAATGGCTAGAAACACAATATTTAACTGATTCAGACTCAATTACCAGACTTTGCACCCTCTAAAAGCAAACTTACAGATTTTTCTAGACTATGAACCTTTGATATCTAGGAGAAAAAAACTACTTTTAATCGGAAAATTAACAATTTACTTTTAAAGCATGCATAGACAGATCATAGGACATGGCTAAATATGGCCCGAAAATTTCTTTGATTCAGAGTCAATTACAGTAATTTGTGCCCCCTACAAGTAGATTTACAAATTTGTCTAGACTTTAAAACTTTTTTATCTAAGAGAACAAACTGATTTCAATCGGAAAATGTTAAATTTAATTTTAACACATGTATTTCATTGATTTAGAGTCAATTTCCGTACTAAAAGTAGACATTCAGATTTTATTAAACAATCAAAGTTTGTAAACTACAAAGAAAAGTCTGATTGAAATAGCAAGATTACACTATTTATTTGCATAAAGCCATAATCACTCTTTATTCCTCTCAAAGTAGGCTTACACTGTTTTATAGTAAAACAAAGCTGTACATTTAGATTTAGATTGCAAGTCTTCAAATTCGATATTATGACCGGCGAATCGGGCAGGTACAGCTAGTCACTATATACACAACACCTCTATTATTAAAAAAGACACGATATGTAATGAGGAATTTAAAAACAGTAATCCTCCTTATAAGTTCTAAAGTAACTTGAGGCTAATTTAAGAACATCCGTTCACATTTTGTAATGCAAATTAAAACTTCATTGATTAAGAACTTTTCGCGGTATTTCCTAAATAAACCTCTTACTCTAGAAACTATTTTCACAGTTACTAGAAAACTTAAAAACGAACCATCTTGTAACTAATTAGAAAAAAATAAAAAAACTTTGATTTTTATTACTTCACTTTGAACTTCATAACACTTAACTACTTACTTTGTAAGAGTTGGCTCAACTTAAAATTTAATTTCTTAAGAGCTTCCTGTTAGTCGTATCCAAAATCGAAACTTCATTACGTAAAAACGCTCCATGTAAAAGAGTCAGTAAACTGCGATGTTGTTACTTTAAATTTAACCTGGATAAACATCGTGTTTTCACTACTTAAGTGCGTTTGTCCGCAAATTGCTTTGCATAAAGTATTTAAGAACTCATCCTTTCACAAGTTACATAAACAACTTGACATTTCAACCTCAAGAACTTTCCATCTTAGTGCAGTAAAACTCATTGGAACTTAAGTACTTTATTTCCCTATTTTTAGTTTATAAGAAACACAAGTTGCATCCTCTTTACACAACAACGTTCTGGTTGTCTTTTAGGCATCTTCCTACGAATTAACTCTAGTTGCTTCACTAAATGAATGTAACTTATTTGCTATTGAAAATCATCTTATATTGATTTTAAATTCACAATTGTTTTTACTTCTATTTTGCAATTATTAACCTAGATTAATTGTGATTCTTAATTAATTTGATATTTCATATTATACGTTTTTCACGAGTTTATTAGGATTATAAAACAAGTTTAAAAATATTCTTACTATGAATGGAGACAAACACAATTCTTTAGCCTCCTTTAGTTAGTTAATGTTTCAACAGTTTATTGTAAAACATGTACGAAGTAATATCTTGAATGAGTTGGAAATCGTCAACAAATTATAACTATATATTTTCAATCATAAACTTGTATATCTGAAAAGTAGCTTAATAATATCTGGTTTTAATTACTGAAACAATATTTTGATTGTAATTTGCGTTAGTGTCTCTATTATAAAATTAATATGATCCATTTTTTCCAAAACAACATTCAGGTCTTATAGATTATTTAATAAGTGATATTGTCAATATAAATTACAAACGAATCTATAAAAATATAATGATAGTTTTGTCGAATCACTGCATGAAATATTGCCTATTTTTGCCTATCTTTACATTTCATTACTGTAAAAGTCAGGACGTGTAGTGAGGAATTAAAAAACCAGATTTCCCCTATCTAACGTAACTTGACAATGATTTAACAAACTTTCGTTTACGTTTCATAATACCAAAAGGAACTTCATTAATTAAGAACTTTTCGTGATTTGTCCTAAATCAACACATAACTTCCTACTCATCAACTTCCTTTCACACGTTCTATGAAACTTAGAACTGAATAACTTCACGTGAGAAAAACACCAAACTTCGAACTCCAAGAGATTCGCTTTACTCATAACACAGATAAAACTTCATTTTTAACTAGGAAAGTGATGTTTCAAATTGAAATTTAATTTCTTAAAGTTTTTTTATAAATCGTACACAACATTGAAACTTCATTACGTAAAAACACTCCATGTAAAAGTCAGTAAACCAGACTGCATAGTTGTTACTTTAAAAATTTAAGTTTTAAAAACATTGTGTTTTCATTACTTTCTTAAGTAATGAATGACTTATTAATTTAATTAATTAAAGTTATTAAATATGTCTCTTAGAATTAAGTACTAAAGAACTTCCTTTCACAAGTTAGGTAAAACGACTTACAATCTAATTACTTGACATCTTGGTCCTCTTAGTACTGTAAAATTACTTAGAACTTAATTACAAAGTTCAACTAATTTTTATCTAAGAAAAGCTTTGACCGCTTTGTAAAATTAAATTCTGGTTGTTCAGACACATTACGAGTTTGAATTATTCTAATAAATTAATGAAACGTATTTTCTATCGATAATCATGTTATATTGATTTTTATGTTCACAATTTTTTAATTTAACTTTTTCTAAATTTCTTATCTTAAAAGCTTGCTATGAGTCATATTTAACTTCATTACGTAAAAACGAATGTCACTAGACCAAATTGCATAGTTGTTACGATAAAAATTTAAGTTGGAACAACAATGTATTTTCATTACTTAAGTACGTTTGTTTGCTAGTTACACTAACTAAACCACTTTGAGTGAAGTATTTAAGAACTTTCTTTTACAAGTTACCAAAAATAACTTGCGGAACAGTAACAATACTATCAACTTTATTAGTTTTTCCTACCTAACTAAATAGAGTTTCCTTTTTTAGTTTGTGAGAATAACAACTGGCTGCTTCTTTACACAGTTGCGTGCTGGTTGTCTACCAGGCATCTTCTTACAAATTCTGGTTGTTTACCTAAAATAATGAAACTTATTTGCTATTCATAATCGTGTTCTACTGTTTTTGTTGTTGTTTTTATTTTTTTATTTTTTTACGTTCACAATGGTTTTGCCTTCACTATATCGGATATTCACTTAACCTATTTCGTTTCTTATCATGTTACGAGACCTCAAATAAGTATTATAAGTAACACAAAGTTATAAATAAATAATTCTATAGCCTCCTATACTCAATTAATTTTGTCTGTGTTTAAAAGATTGATTGCAAAAAATTGTGTAACCTTAAGTTAGGAATTACATTTTGTTTAAAAATAAAAACCTAAGAGTGGATCAAGTATTTATTTATGTTCTAAATAAAATTTATAATCATACAGTTATTGGTATTTAAGACCAGTTTACTAGAATACAAGAAGGACCATTTCCGTTAATTCACTATCACTACTTTTTTTATCGCAATTACAGTTAGGTTAGGTCAGGTTAAGTGGCTACTAAAGTTGATCACAAAATGGTAAATCCAATGATTGACATACCGCTGAATGCGTTCTCCATGTGTAAGTTCTTGGAAATTGATTAGATAAGGCCAGCGTAATCGGATTCCTAGCGGAAAAGGAATACCACAATGGACGTAAAAATTAATTGGGAACAGTATTTAGAGCAATAGAATATTTATCAAGCAGTAGTGAATTAATGGAAACAAAAACAGTAGTGGTAGTGAATTAACGGAAAAGATCACATAAGAATAGAATAATAAAGTGTTCCTGAAGGAGCGTGCACGCTGGTCCGTTTGGAATATTTATAACTGAATAGAACTGTCCTGCCAAAAATTCCGCTCTTTGATACTGTTATTATTTATAGCTACTTTCTATTTCTGGTTTTACTTTAAGACCTCCTTTAACCTCCATGTGGTAAATAGTAAACGTGTTATTTGTAAATATTCAATTACAATATTCAATAATTATTGTTCCATAGAGGTGTATATGCTACGAACAGGAATGTACGAAGTCTTATTTCGATCCTAAAAAAATATATATAATCAAGATTGAGAACCTATATTCTTATATTTGACACAGAATGACACTTCATATTTATTTTTTTAAACTATGTACATCAATAAACTTTAAGATATATAATGTTAAGTAAGTTTTAAATTTTTATATTTTATATTTATTCTGTACTGGCATTTATTTAGTCATTATTAAGATTCGGATCGTAGGGGTGGGTGAGAATGAGTATGATAAGTGTAGATGAATGAGTGTATTATTGTTACTACTAAGGTAGACTTTTCCTTAGAAAGAACCATTCATTAAAAGCCCAATAGCAAGATAACTAAGGGGGGACGAATAATTTTACGTGAGATTCGAACCACGTAGTTTAGCTCTGATTTTCAGTTAACTGACTAGCATGATATTCAATTCTCTTCACTACACAATATTCGAACTCTGACTACCACTCAGCATGGACACGCTTAACTTCATTAGTGTCCACGTCGATGACAACCATTGAACGGACACCGAGAACAGTGGACACCGAGAGATTGCCTATAATATCCACAAAGCTTTGTTCCCAAGTAACTGGGTTAGAAGCATTGTTACACTAGTACCAACACTATAAAAGAAAATAATTTTTTCTAACGTAAATATTAATCAAACACTTTTAGAACATAAAATAAAATTAAAACGTGTTAAAGGACTTACTACATTCAATCAGGAACTTTTGTTGAGACGTGTGAATTATTTCTACGGTGGAAAACCGTGTATATAATTACACACATTTATATGTGTGTAAAATGAGTAAAGTGTTGAAGGTCATTATTCCGGCAGAAGAGTAAACGGAGTGAAGGTTCCAGGATCATCGTTCCGGCAGTAGGGTAAACGGAGTGAAGGTTCCAGGACCATCATTCCGGCAGAAGAGTAAAAGGTGTGAAGGTTCCACAATCATCATCCCGTCAGAAGGGTAAACGGTGTGAAGATTCCAGATCATCATTCCGTCAGAAGGGTAAACGGAGTGAAGGTTTCAGGATCATAATTCCGATAGAGGGGTAAAATGAGTGAAGGTCCCTGGCAGGGTTGAATTGGGAGTCACACCACTAATGAGGATTGAAGTGTCTAATCCTTAAACATTACGTTTCTATAAAAAAATAAATAAAAAATAAGTTTTAAGGGTTCAGTGAATATATCCTTAAAAATGAATCAAAAATCTGATAAATAATTATTTATCTTCTTATACAATTTCAAAGTCAACTTTATATGAACTTTTTCTTCATATTTATTCTTATTATATTTTATTAAATTGTATTATATAACAATCATATCCATATTCCTTAATATCTGGTTCTTAAAATATGTAACCATTTTATTGGTAGCAATTGAGATTGTATATATTTTATTAATGTACGTTTTCAATTATGTAACTTAATATTAATGAGCTTTTTAAGACTTAATTTTTTCAAATTACTTTGAAAAACTTTCTTAATATGAAACACAAGAAAATTTCCTTTTTATATCAATATTAAAACACCCGCTTGACCTCAATACCATTTGTACGTGTATGGGTGTGGGCGGATGGGTCAATACCATTGTACGTGTATGGGTGGGCGGGTGGGTCAATACCATTGTAAGGTTATATATAAGTCTATTATATATATATATTACCTTAAATACCAAATGGTCATAGTATGAAGAATTAAATGTTGATTTAAACTTGAAACTCAATTATACAGTAGATTGCTTTAACTACGCCGTCACTGTCTGAAACAATTTAGTAGAAGAGTGTTTTAAGATAGAGTGGATGTTGGTGTTTTACAGCTTTCTTACTGGCACTCAAGTGCAGCTGACGATCCGGCTAGAGTGGTAAATAAATAAAGGCAGTCTCAGGTGCTACAAATGAGTATTGGCACTGAGGACTGTTCTAAATATGCAATGGACGCTATTTTCTACAAGACTATTGTCGTTTCCACCTGATTCTACTGACTATATTTGCTTTCCATTACCCTTACATATAACACGTCCCAATATATATATATATATATATATATATATATATATATATATATATATATATATATATATATATATATATATATATATATATATATATATCGAAAGTCTGGGGTCTGGATCTGCTGTAGGGAGCTCATTCCATCGAGTGGATTTCTCACACAACCCAGCCTTTTAATATATGAGGTGGTGGTATATGTTTTTAAAAATAAATTCAAATTCCCTATCCACAATCATAACTACAAATATGATCATAAGACTTGCAACAGCTCGTTATGTCCAATAATACTAACGTAATACCAAAAACTAATGTGAAAACAATTATTAGCTGAAATATTAATTTTACTAATTAAAAATTACTATTATAAAAACCAAATGAAAGCAGTCAATTTCATAATATAAAACAATGACCTAAAATTGTAAAATATCACTTATTAAAATTTATTATGTATACATTATTATCAAAATGACCTCCACTAATCCAAATGAAAATAGCTTTAACTAAAGTAGTTGTGTTGTAACATTGGGCACAATTCCAATGTATTAATTTTGTATTTTTATTTATTCGGAAGACGCCGATCGTCAAAATTTGGGCAAATATGAACTTCGAATGAATGTGGTGGATGTTGATGAGCGAATGTAGTCATTGTTACAAACTAAGGCCGACTATTCCTTAGAAAGTGGCATTAATTAATGGCCCAATGACAAATGAACAGCCGGTGGTTAACAGTGACACCTTTCAAAATATGTTACGACTCTGATAGGGATCGAACTGACAATCTTTGGCACATGAAGCTGGGATTGAACCAACTACGCTACCGACCAGTTAGTTATCGCTTATTCTGGTGGGCAGCTGGGTGGCATCCTCACACTACCCAGCCTTTTAATATATGAGGTGGTGATATATGTTTTTGAAAATAAATTCAAATTCCCTATCCATAATCATAACTACAATACTAGATGTAAAAACAATTTTACCATTGAAAAGTGCAATCTGGATCTTTTTAAAAATTCATTTTTTAATTTTGGCCCTAAATATTTTAATCCCTCA
>JAQJVL010002044.1:0-126684 GCA_035578905.1 Stictocephala bisonia
ACACCGAAAAACGCATTTGTATTTATTAAAAAAGAGAAAAAAATCATATATATATATATATGTATTTTATATAGTATAATGCAAATAATCGTGTGAGTTAGCAACACTGTGAAAAAACAGTTGGTACATTTGATATAATATAAAGAAAAACCGATTTTGTTTGAACAAATTAATAATATATTAAATAGGAATTATTGGAAAAATACATTTTATATAGTATTAATACATCTGGCTCGGTGTAAGCGAAGCGAACCACATCAGCTGGTACTAGCAGACGGTACTAGCAGACGATAAACCAACATATTTTTTTTTTACATCTGGTTTGAATGGTCAGAACGACAATAACACTATATTAAATACAAATTATTGGAAATATAGGTACATTTTATATAGCATAAATGCATCATGTATTTCATATAGTATGGCTCTGTGTAAGCGAAGCAAACCACATCAGCTGATACTAGCAGACGACAAACCAACAGATTTTTTTTTTACATCTGATTTAAATGGTCAGAACAAATTAATACTATATTAAATACAAATTATTGCGCCAATGGTCGAGTTCAGAGTTCTTACCAAATTCTGTTCTCCTAATACTTAACGACCAGTTTTAACGTATGTATTAACGCGTTTGTATTTAATATAGTATAATTTAATAATCGTATATGTATTTATTATAGTTTTAACGTAAAAGGATAACGAATTTAAATTAATATTACTGTAACACCGAAAAAACGCGTTTGTATTTAATATAGTATAATTTAATAATCGTATATGTATTTATTATAGTATAATGTAATAAATCGTGTGAGTTGGCAGCACTGAGATATATTTTTTTGCAATTAATCGTGCGAGTTGGTAACACTGCGAAAAAACAGTTGGTACATTTTATATAGTATAAAGAAAAACAGATTTTTTTTGCATCTTTCATATGGCATCACATCAGCTGAGGAGCAGACGACAAACCAACAGACTTTTTTTTCACATCTGAACAAATTAATACTATATTAAATAGGAATTAAAAATACATTTCATATAGTATAACGCGGCTCGTCGAGCGAAGCGAACGAAGCCACACACGTTCTTCTGCCGCTACTTACGTTACCCTCTAGGGTGTGTCACTGTGCCGCAGTGGTATCGACTTCGTCTCACAAACGAAAGGTTCTCAGATCGATCCCGGCACCGACCACCAACACTTTTTGCCACAGCATTAAATAAATACAATTAATTAAATAAATACGCCGTGACGTCGTCAGATGAAAGAGCGCGAAAACGGCGTGACGTCACACCAAAACAACACTGACCTAGGACAACGTCGCGGGGGGTCCACGTGCTCGTAGTAAACTTGACCTTCAAGGTCACCACGTGGTGATTATCAATGAAAGGTCAACGACCTTAGTAGTAAACAATAGTAAAGTTGACCTCTGGGGTCAACACGTGGTGATAAATTTGTAAACAATAACAGTACAAAGGTCAAGGTTGTCCCAGAACCGGCATGGGGGGTTTGTCCCAGAACCGGCATGCTATACTACTCACTCCTATCTTTGTATATTTACATGCATATTTTAACTAAAGTGGTTATCCACGATGAAAAAAAAATTGGAATGTTCTGTTAAAAATCTTCAGTTTATTGTTATTTCAATAATTAAGTTCAGTATTTCTGCCTCATAATTTCTTTAAAAATATAGTTTAAAGATTATAATTCTTACCATAATAACTTATAAACAACATGTTTCCACTTACCTAAAAAAAGATTAAAATTTACTGTTTAAAAGGGGTTTAAAATGAGTTTTTTTAATAAGAAGAGATTATTTCATCGTGCGGAAAACTCACTTTTTCCAAAATGGAGCTTTTTAAAAATTGCTATATAAAAATTAATTAAAATAAATTGTCTCTGAATATGAATATATCATTGATTTGTAAAAAAAAAGAATAGTATTCTCATCTATAAAAACACTGATCATAAACTAACCTGACGTAACCGAACTTAACATTATATCCTTCACAACAATTCAACAGTTGTGTTAAATACGGGTGTTTATGGTTCATAGTCTGAGTTTATAGTAATAATATTAATAATAATTTATTTTCTCAAAAAACCACATATACAATCCATGCAACACTACTGTACAAACCAATTCAACACACATTTTACATACAAAATAAACTATTACTTAACCTATTTAACACACACAGAATAATGCATATCTAAAGGTTTATCGAAGTACTAGTCCATTAAGAAAATAAGTGAATACTATCCAAGGCAATGCCTGAGTGAATGTAATTCTATACAACATTAAAATAAAAGGTTTTATGACTAAATTATTCATCATAATAACATTCTACGTTTTTGTATTTCTTGTTTACTGTAGGACCTCACCGACAAGTTTTGCATAACTTGGCGAGACCTACATTATGTACACTTAATAGTAATAAATAAATAAAAATACAAGAAATAAAAAAATTTAATTACCTGTATTACATATATAGGGCAGGAAAAAATATGAAAACATTTTTACAAGAACGTTACTTTTTTCCATAGATAATTTTATAATTAAATTTTTTGAAAATAATTGTGTTATTTTTTTATTACAATAATCTACTTGAAACCGTTAAATAGCAAATTATAATATTATTCAAATTATTTAGTTTGAGATTCAAATGTCCACTAATCTATAAAGGATAAAATTTTCGATGTCCGGTTTGCGGCAGTTAATTTCTCTTAAATATACCTTTCATTTTATCCCAAACTCGACGTAGGTTTACGTTGAAGATTTTCGTTTAACTCCTCGAGGGCCACCCCCTGAAAAGATCAAGTGTGTTACAAATGGCGTCGAAAAGTGTGTTATTTGTAACCATGATGATGTACAAAATTTTAATTTTACAAGTGAAGTCATGCAAAATTTGTATGACGGATGGTCTTTGGACCAACTATGAATTTGGAATCATAGCTTAGTTCTTAAACGATTTCATATTTCCCTAGATCACTAAATAAACATTAAACATTTAATTGGCTATCCCGCTATCAAATGTAAATGTATCAGGCCGTAGTCCAGAGCTTCGATAGAGGTGATTACTAATAACAAATATTACATTTTGATGCCACCTACCATGCACTAATCTGTTTTTAGCAGCTCAAAGCAATGTAAATATCATCACTGGATAGCTCGTGTTCTCTTCAAGTCTAATTAGTTTGTGTTACTGTATCACAAATCTAGCTTATTTATTTAATTTTTTTGAATCTACTGTAATTAATACTTCTTTACAAAACAAAAAATCTTTAAATAATAACGTAAAATGAAATAAATTATAATTAAAATAATCAGAAAATAAATAATGAATGATGTTGTTGTATGTTCCATTACCAATATTTTAAATACCATAAATGTTTCTTATTACAGATAAATTAACGTAGTATGATTCTTGATATACGAAGATATTTAATAACACATTGCTATAATTTCAAACAAAGTAAGTATAGAGTTTTGTTTATGAAAATAAATCAATATTATATACAAACCAACCGTATACGTTAAGAAGCCAACTCCGAACAGTTGAAGTGGCTTGGATCAGTGCCACGTTAATAACTTTACAAACTCCACACCTAACTCATTTAACAATGCAATCACACCACCGTTATGTTAAGGTGACTTACTGCTGTGCTAAAGCACTGATTTGTTAAGGTGACTTACTGCTATGCTAAAGCACTGATTTGTTAAGGTGACTTACTGCTATGCTAAAGCACTGATTTGTTAAGGAGACTTACTGCTATGCTAAAGCACTGATCTGTTAAGGTGACTTACTGCTATGCTAAAACACTGATCTGTTAAGGTGACTTACTGCTATGCTAAAGCACTGATTTGTTAAAGTGACTTACTGCTATGCTAAAGCACTGATTTGTTAAGGTGGCTTACTGCTATGCTAAAGCACTGATTTGTTAAGGTGAATTACTGCTATGCTAAAGCACTGATCTGTTAAGATGACTTACTGCTTTGCTAAAACACTGATCTGTTAAGGTGACTTACTGCTATGCTAGAGCACTGATCTATTAAGGTGACTTACTGCTATGCTAAAGCACTGATCTGTTAAGGTGACTTACTGCTATGCTAAAGCACTGATTTGTTAAGGTGGCTTACTGCTATGCTAAAGCACTGATTTGTTAAGGTGGCTTACTGCTATATGCTAAAGCACTGATCTGTTAAGGTGACTTACTGCTATGCTAAAACACTGATTTGTTAAGGTGACTTACTGTTATGCTAAAGCACTGATCTCTTAAGGTGACTTACTGCTTTACTAAAACACTGACCTGTTAAAGTAACATACCATAATAGTAAAACACTGTTCTGTTAAGGTGACATACTGTAATGCTAAAACACTGCCCTGTTAAGGTGTCATGCTGCAATGCTAAAACACTGCCCTGTTAAAGTATGACATACTGTATTACTAAAACACTGCTCCGTTAAGGTGACATACTGTAATGCTAAAGCAATGCTTTGTTAAGGTGACATACTGTAACGCTAAAACACTGCCCTGTTAAGGTAACGTATTGTAATACTAAAACACAGCTCTGTTAAGGTGACATACTGCAATGCTAAAACACTGCCCTGTTAAGGTGTCATGCTGCAATGCTAAAACACTGCCCTGTTAAGGTAACATATTGTAATACTAAAACACTGCTTTGTTAAGCTGACATACTGCAATGCTAAAACACTGCCCTCTTAAAGTATAACATACTGTATTACTAAAACACTGCTCCGTTAAGGTGACATACTATTATCCTAAAACAATAATCTGTTAAGGTGACATACTGCAATTCTAAAACACTGTTCTGTTAAGGTGACAAACTATTATCCTTAAACAATAATCTGTTAAGGTGACGTACTATAATCCTAAATCACTAATCTGTTAAGGTGACATACTATTATCCTAAAACAATAATCTGTTAAGGTGACATATTGTAATACTAAAACACTGTTCGTTAAGGTGACATACTATAACGCTAAAACACTAATCTGTTAAGTTGACATACTATAATCCTAAAACAATAATCTCTTAAGGTGACATAATGAAATTCTAAAACACTGCTCGTTAAGGTGACATATTGTAATACTAAATCATTGCTCGTTAAGGTGACATATTGTAATACTAAAACACTGCTCGTTAAGGTGACATATTGTAATACTAAAACACTGCTCGTTAAGTTAACATACTATAACGCTAAAACACTAATCTGTCAAGGTGACATACTAATATCCTAAAACAATAATCTGTTAAGGTGACTTACTGAAATTCTAAAACACTGCTCGTTAAGGTGACGTACTATAATCCTAAAACACTAATCTGTTAAGGTGACATACTATTATCCTAAAACAATAATCTCTTAAGGTGACATACTGAAAATCTAAAACACTGCTCGTTAAGGTGACATATTGTAATACTAAAACACTGCTCGTTAAGGTGACATACTATAACGCTAAAACACTAATCTGTTAAGGTGACATACTATTATCCTAAAACAATAATCTGTTAAGGTGACATACTGAAATTCTAAAACACTGCTCGTTAAGGTGACATATTGTAATACTAAAACACTGTTCTGTTAAGGTGACGTACTATAATCCTAAAACAATAATCTGTTAAGGTGACATACTGAAATTCTAAAACACTGCTCGTTAAGGTGACATATTGTAATACTAAAACACTGCTCTGTTAAGGTGACATACTGCAATTCTAAAACACTGCTCTGTTAAGGTGATATGCTGAAATGTAAAATATTTTTTGTAATTTTATTTTCATATTTTCTGAGTTTTTTACTAGTACTTTCACAAATCTATTAAAATATGTGGTGAAATATCTCTATTGAGAGTCTTAATTAAGGATTTGCTATTGGTGATGTGATGTCCTAAAATATCTCTAACTATGCAAAGCATAAGAACTCTCAGTTGATAAATCAAAGTAAGTTAGTATGTAATTTAGTACAGTATTGCACTACTAACTTGCCGGCGTGCTGGCTCAGTGGATAAGACTTCGGACTGCGGAGGGCATGTTCCAAGGTTCGAATCCCCACTGAGCCAATGGTCGGTACTTCACTCGTTCAAAAAAGTTGACGCATTGGCCTGTAGGCCTATGTCAACTGGTGAGTGAAGTAAAAAAAAAAATCAAGCATAGTTTCATACAGTTTCATGCTATACCAGAATGTACATAGATCTAGTTAACTTATTCTTTACTATTCGCAATTATTTTAAAATCAGTAAGGTTTATTTGCTTTATATTTCGTAGTATGAATTTAATTCATTATCAGTATATCATACTGCTCGTTATTGGCGGCACAACCTCCCTGTCAATTCGATGTTTTACGTAAAAAAATTTGGTAGTAAAATGATTAAAACTTACTATATTAATGCGCGTCTTGTTTAACATTGAATAATTGTAATGAACATACTATAGCCATAAATAAATACTTATATAAAATAAATTTATATACAAAGACTTGTAGAAAGCATTTTTGTTATGTATCAGAATAGTAGGCCTAAAAGCTCCGATTTCTTTAGAGTACTTGTGGATTTCAGGACTTAGGGTTACATTAACTATCATATAGATAAGAGATCATTCATAATTTATGTAAATGTTACCAAACCTTAACGTTTCTATATTTAATGTATACATTACTATGTACAGATGAACATGTAAGTAATATTCAACAATGACTAAACACTTAACTATGGAAAACACACAACATTTATCCATCCAGCGAGGAAAAACAAAAAGAAGTATTTCGTGTCTTAGTCGTAAAGAATTACGACTAAATTTGACCTTTAAAGATACAATGAGGCCATTTAAATATAAATTAGTTTTCACGAATGTGTGTATTGGTAGGCTACCACAACAGTTCAGATACAGTTTCCACGAATGTGTGTATTGGTAGGCTACCACAACAGTTCAGATACAGTTTTCACGAATGTGTGTATTGGTAGGCTACCACAACAGTTCAGATACAGGTTCCACGAATGTGTGTATTGGTAGGCTACCACAACAGTTCAGATACAGTTTTCACGAATGTGTGTATTGGTAGGCTACCACAACAGTTCAGATACAGTTTTCATGAATGTGTGTATTGGTAGGCTACCACAACAGTTCAGATACAGGTTCCACGAATGTGTGTATTGGTAGGCTACCACAACAGTTCAGATACAGTTTTCACGAATGTGTGTATTGGTAGGCTACCACAACAGTTCAGATATAGTTTTCATGATTGTGTGTATTGGTAGGCTACCACAACAGTTCAGATACAGTTTTCACGAATGTGTGTATTGGTAGGCTACCACAACAGTTCAGATACAGTTTCCACCTTGTTACTTATAGACTCATGGGACCAATGGCGTGTGACTTGCGAGGGGGAAAACTTCACGGTCACGAGAAATCGATCTACCTACAAAGCCCCCGCCTTAGCCCCTGAGCTGAGACCACGCCAATAACAACATCGCGTTCTAGTGAATATACTATGAAGATCGTCTTTACTAGGAGCGAAGTTAGGACTATATAGTCCTCTCTTACTCTTACCCCACTACTATCGCAGATTGGTGACTCAGGCTCTATAAAATGACAACTGACAATCAGGGAACACTTGGGACCTGCGAACTATTAATTAGCATTTCGTTAAATGTCAGACATTTTATATTGTTAGGCGTAATAATCACCTACATCGAATGGTTTTTAAGACCATATAGTACAAATTACAGAATCTGTCCACTTTGTATAGTTAAACCTAATTATTTAACAAACCAATTATGTGTGTGGCTGGTAGTCTAGTTGGTTAAAGCCCAGTTTTATGAGTTAAAGGTTTCCAGTTCAATCCCTATCAGATTGGTAAAAAATTTTGAAAGGGATCAGCTGATAACCACCAGGGGCCTATTTCATAAAGCTATAATTAAATGCTACAGGTGAATTTCTTAAAAATTTGTAGAAATTGTAGTTACGGGTGTTTCATAAAGGACGAGTTACAAACTTGTTACAGTTGTTCATTTGTCATTGTGCTATCAATTACAACTTCCAAGGAAAAGTCGGTCTTAGTTTGTAACAATGACTACATTTTCTCATCTACACTCATCACACTCATTTGAAATCTTGACATTTCAACAATCTAAAAATAAAATTCGCGGTTATGGATGGTTAAACCAAAGATAGTTGAAGTGGAATGTGTATATATCAATATTTACATACTTTCCATATATATATATATATATATATATATATATATATATATATATTGTATATGAAGTGGATTGAACAAGTATTAAATACGGTTAGCTTCAAGGACGTAGCCAGAAATGCAGAAAGGGGAGTTCACATGAAACATTTGACTTGAACACCCAAGGTTTTAGAGGTTTTAGAGTATGAAAAAAGTAATATCAAAATATACACACCACATAATTTTGTTGTTAATCCATGAATATTCATCTTACCAGTTAACAGGGACACAACCAGACATTGCGGAAGGTGGGGAAGTCTGACTATTTACCTATCTCGTTTCGCTTCTTATATGTCTGTATTAATTGGTAAAACTAGCATTGACCACGATCAGCCCCAATAGGACTGCTTTTTGATTCGCAAAGGCCTACTCGTCTCTCTATTGCACCGGAAAGAGACTTCCGGCCTGCGTCGGTAAGAAGGTATTTCTACTAAATGCGTTATCGACTTATTATGATAATCAGCAAAATGTATACTTTCTCAAGAAGTACCTAATAAGTAGGCCTACTAGCACAGAATAAAAAGAGACTAAAGACAGCATAAAAATGTATATTTTTTGTCTGTGGTACTAGGCCGTGGCACCTGAAGGGGTGGACTCTTTACGTCCCTGTTAGCTAAATATTTTAAAGTTAAATATTTTATGTAAAAATTAATTTCAACTATTGATGTATGAGAGTTTTGAGAATATATTCAAAAATTTTATTCTATTTACCATCTGAGCAATAGAACATTTACATGAGCATTGAAGTTATGTAATTTGGTCAAAAATATAAAACTGTAAGGTTTTTAGGACATGATTTCCTTTGCTAAATTGCATTATATATTGGACTGATAAAGGGTTTTGTGATTATTTTATTTAGTTAGGAAAATAATTGCCAGGACAAAAGTAGTTTTGATATTTTGCTAATAGACCAAAAACAAACGGAATCAACAAAAAGAAGATTAACTACTTTTTTCAAATTAAAATAAAAATTTCCATAATTACCATTACTTATACCAAGGAAACAATTATTTATATTGATCTGAATGTGTTCGTTTGAATGAACATATAAGATATATTTAGTTTTGTCACTAACCAAGATAACCAATTAATCTTAAGGAATTCTTTTTTAATTTGCAATTCGCAAGAGTTTAAAAATGTATTCTTTTACGAAACCAACACCCCATATTTTGATAACATAACACAAAAACTAAACTCTAGAGTTTCGCACACAGTTGAAAGGTGTTCGCCAGACTCAATAGCCTCACTGGCAACTGGTGTCTTCTCTGTGGATACTAAACCGCCCACCAATACACGTACAGTGGTATTGACCCACCCGCCCACCCATATACGTACAGAGGTATTGTCCGACCCACCCACCCATACACGTACAGTGGTATTGACCCACCCGACCACCCATACACGTACCGTGGTATTGAACCATCCGCCCACCCATATACGTACAGAGGTATTGTCCGACCCACCCACCCATACACATACAGTGGTACTGACCCACCCGACTACCCATAGGCCTACACGTACCGTGGTATTGACCCACCCGCCCACCCATATACGTACAGAGGTATTGTCCGACCCACCCACCCATACACATACAGTGGTATTGACCCACCCGACCACCCATACACGTACCGTGGTATTGAACCACCCGCCCACCCATATACGTACAGAGGTATTGATCAATCCACCCACCCATACACGTACAGTGGTTTTGAAATATTAAATTGTACTAGATTACACATTAATCAGTATTGTTTAGAGTTTATTAAACACTAAAAAGTAGAAGATATTAGTAAACAAATCTAAGTATTCAATTATATAATGGTACCATCAATTAACAATGATAAATATAATTTTCAATTCCAATTATTTATTATTTCATATAAAAACCATTTTTATAAATTACCAATCTGGTAATAAAATTCAAATTAACAATAATTGTAAAAAATAATTGTTATCAGTAAAATGTACGATTGTAAATAAGAACTTACTTTGTGTAGCTCGTCTTCCTCATTTTTCTTTCTTTTCATAAATAGTATTTATGTTTTTAGAACTCATTTTCACGAATGGTTTGCTTAGTTAATAAATATTAACTTGTTAATTGTATTTAATGAGTAGAAATCTGGTCAATTATAAAACATAGATGAAAATAAACATTTGTTAAGCTAGCCTTAACAATGATGAGCTATTTTCAAAATGAACTAGTTTCAATAAGTTTAGTCATCATGCCATGAAATATGTCTAGCTAAGGTCAGGTTCAATAATATATTTTAACATAAATTAATGAAATATAATTCTTTGAAAAAACATCAACAAAGCCAATGTTACGACTTAAGAAAGTAGTAACGAAGTTTTGTTCACTAATTACTTACTTTGTATATATTAATGAGAAAAAATTAAACTCCCATTAGTTTGATTTAAAAAAAAAACTTAATTTCAAACAATTATACATTTGTTGATTAACATTCGCCATTCGTATAAATGTTATTCGTTTAGAGGTGTAGAGTATTGTAAATATCAAAACAACTATTCATTCATTTAGCGTCTCAATGACTTGTTAAGTACGTTTCATCATTGTTTAGCTTAGATTTCATCTTTAATCAATATTATTTTAAACTACTTTAATCTCTAAAACATCGTTGGTTTTAATCCCATAAGAACAATGTTATATGCGAATCGTATTTTCGTTATTTTTACTGACCAAAAGTTGTTTATGAGGTGTCATTTCAAAAGTTGTTATATTGCACATTGGGTTTCTTTTAATATTTTGAGTACATACACCTAGTCTTGAAAATAGGTGAAAATAAAAACGTCAAACTAAATATTTTTTATATTTTTTCTATAAATTAATTCGAAATTCGCAAAGCAATGCTCGTCGTAATTTCATTATTGATGAAATTTATATATATATTTTTTTGAAAAGTCCATTTAAAAATAAATGTTCGATTTGGATGGGCGTGATCGTATTTTCAGTTCGGAAATAACATTGTCCTTATGGGATTAAAACCATCATGGCTGACATCCTCTCCAGACTAATAAGATATTCTCTTTTAAAGATGTTTTAAACGATTTAAAGTTGACATTGGGGACATAATTAATTTTAAGAATAGTTAATTAATGCAACGTTTTATGCCACTTGGTATTTTGTATGAAGAAGACTAAAGTAAAAGCCTCAAATATTTTTGAAACTAAACATATAAAATTCATATCAGTATGTAATGTAATGAGCTCTTCTGTGTACTGTGATGAAAGACGGGGATAAGTATTTCATTATTGAATTTCTACAGCCAAGGAGTTGTGGCTGACGGAGTAGGGCCTAAACTAATGATGAGATTGTATCCCTTCAATAAACCGGGATAAGCCGACAAACAGGACCGGGACGGAGTAGAATGCTTCAGCACCGTTTCCTCAGTCGAGCGATTATCAGCACACAGTTGCTGGAACTTATTTAAGGAATTAAACGGTTGAATAAATCTGTTAATATTATAGTATATTTAATAAAATAGCAATAAAACACTTATTTAGGTGTAGTGTAATTTTAATAATTCTTTTAACAACCTGAATTATGTCAGGGTAGTTTCCTAATTATCCTTTATAAAAACACAGCTAAAAATCAATGTAAATTATTGGGAAGGAGAAGTTAAATTATTTTGAATATTGTACAGATTTATGCATTTCAGCTATATACTTATATTTAGAAACGTTATGTAACAGAACTCTGGACAAGGTTTAGTTCATTCACGTGTTATTAATGTACCTTTGTATCTAAGAAATAATACTATCGTTAAACCAACAAAGCTATGATACTAGTCGTAAGTATAGCAATATATCATCAAAGTTAAACGTACCAAACGTACACTTTTTGTACATGTAGGCCTACGGTATATTATTATTTTTAATGACATTTTTACTTTATTTTTTCTTTAGTTTAATAAGTGTATAGAGTTGCTACAAAACTAAAAAAATTGTCATACCATAATGCTTGACAGCTCCAAATAAGGTAAACGATGAAGTGACACATTTACCTACTTTCCCAGATATACAGGGTGGATATTTTTAGGTATTGATTGTGGGTAAAAACCAAAACATAATATCATATTTAAAAATTCTAAATGACCTCCGGTAACCGTACAGCCATCATTTTGGTATTTTTTATAAGTTATTTTTATTTTTAAAACTATATAACCTATAGATTTAACATTTGATATACACATTTCTAAAACTATTTTTTTACTGAAATAAAAAATCAGAAACCTTTTTTAATTATTTTCAAAATGGCGGCACTTTGAAGTTTTTTATCCTTAATAACGTTTGAAAGGTAACGAATAAAAAAATTA
Source organism: Stictocephala bisonia (assembly GCA_035578905.1). Classification (NCBI taxonomy): domain Eukaryota; kingdom Metazoa; phylum Arthropoda; class Insecta; order Hemiptera; family Membracidae; genus Stictocephala; species Stictocephala bisonia. The sequence goes on from JAQJVL010002044.1 coordinate 12,583, forward strand.
CAATAATACCTTTTTTGCAAATTAAATTTGTAATCCAAAAAAGTAAAGTTGAATGAAATCAGATGACAAACAATTAAGGTTTGAGTATTTTTGTATTTAATTTGAAATGTGTACAGCCATGGTGTCGTGCCGTGCGAGTCAACCACAACAATACAACAGCGATCTATTCTGATTAGGCCTACTTTCATCCAAAACATTACAATAAAGTGATTGGTGATGTTATTGTAATAAAAATGCCCCAAGCAGGCAACGGGAAAACATATGCAGACGATTTTAGTTGTTATTAAATTAAAAATTAATTTTAACCTTAAGTAGAGCCCTAAAAACTGAAATTTTTGTAAAATTTATTTGTGATACAAAGCAGTTAGTAGACAAAAAACAAGTAAAATTAAAATAGCATTAGATTAAATTGAAACTTTAATTACATTTATTTTCACATTACGTACTATGCTCAAATTTGAGCTCAAACAATGCAGGGAATTGATTTCCTTCATTAATAATTCCAACAAATTCAACAATTCTACTAACCTAGAATTTATAACAATTTTAGTTTTTAGTGCACTACTTGATGTTGAAATTAATTTTTAATTTAATAACAACGAAAATCACCTGCATATGTTTTCCCGTTGCGTGCTTAGGGCATTTTTATTACAGTAACATCACAAATCACTTTATTGTAATGTTTTGGATGAAAGTAATCAGAATAGATCGCTTTTGTATTGTTGTGGTTGACTCGCGCGGCACGACATCATGGCTGTACACATTGGCGCGTAAAAGATTAAATACAAAAATACTCAAACCTCAGTTGTTTGTCGTCCGATTTCGTACGATGTTAATTTTTTATTGTTAATAAAATTTGCAAAAAATTGTTTGCCATCCGATTTCATTACACTTTATTTATTTGGATTGAAAATTTAATTTGCAAAAAAGGTGCTATTGTAATTTATTTTTAATCATTACTTTTCAAAAGTTATTAAGGATAAAAAATTTCAAAGTGCTGCCACTTTGAAAATAATTAAAAAAGGCTTTTGAATTTTTATTTAAGTAAGGAAATAGTTTTAGAAATGTGTATATCAAATGTAAAATATATTGGTTTAACAATTAAAAATAATTTTTAAAAATACAAAATTACGGGTAATAGAGGTGATTTGGAATTTTTGAATGTGATATTATGTTTTGTTTTTGACCCACAATCAATACCTACAAATATCCTCAGAGAGTTCAGGGACACCCGTATATAAAACATTGGTTAGTTTTTTATCCGTCATATGAAACAAAAAAAATTGAAGGACACTTCACAAACCTATACACACAACTTAAGATACACCCTACTATAAATCTATTCTTAACAATGCCAATGATTGGCAATGAAAGATATATTCGCAAGGTGGACCTTACTAAACAACCAAAATACAGAGATTTTCGATGGTCCCTACAACAATCTTCCTCACGAATTAATAATAAGAATTAATTTTTAAGCGATTTATTTTAACCCTCAAGGATTTAGTAATTAAAGCACTGAAAAGTGTGAATCATTTTATACATGGTTTATACGGAAAACCCATAAAGTCAAGTCGCACTTGTAAAGGGAAATGCCCTGGCCTGTAGTCGTCGGTTGTTTTTTCATTTCCGGCCAATCCCTCCCCTCTCCATCATTTGTTGTACAGTTAGATAGGCCAAAGGGAAGCCCAGTTAGACTACAGGGGGCTGTTGGTAAGAGATCAATACAACGAAAATACTGTGTTTCGTGCATTAGGCTAATTTACTCCAACCGTTGACCTAAATGACACCTGCAACATTAACAAACTTATAATAAACATTATTTATGAGATGTAGACCATTGTAAAGATAGTTTTAATCTATTATGAATAAGGTGTAATTATTGCTTTCATAACACATTTAAATAAAATATACCATTTATAAATGAGCATACAAACTAATAGTTCAATTCTCAAACTCTAAACTTCTGATACTTATTTGAGATGTTGTCATAACAATCTAACATTTCATTATTTTAAATTGTTTAATTTAAAATATAAAAAAAAAAACCAGTGATTACGAACTTTATTATAAATCTGAACGTAATGTTCTGTAAAGGTTTGCCATGTTTTTGTGTTAAAACTTTAAATCACACATACATTCAAGTATTTAAGTACTTTATATAAACACCCATTTTCTACTAGATATAATTTATTTGAAACGTAGCACATATTTAACGATAGAAATTATTAATATTAGATCTCATGGACATATATGGGTTTCACAGACCTAAAGCAACAAGTTAAGTAATGGAAAACATATTTTAGTATATCTACTTAATCTGGACTTTTTCCTTTGACTAACATTCTATGATTGAAATTGATGTAGAGATATAAAAATATACAAAGTAACCAGTATTAAGAAACATTTCAGAGACCAAATTAGATCAAGACATTTCATAGTTGATTTTAAAACACATAAACTCACTTTTAAGAACAGATTTAAAAATTAAAAAAACATTATATACTTGGAAAATTTGTTCAGTTCATTTATGTCAGTGAAATGAGTATCCGTTACATTAACACTAAATGGTCGGACAAATGCTTAAAGTAACTATAAAGACCCATTGAACAAATAATATTCATAAACATATACATAATATTTTGTAAATACAAAAACATGACTTTTCAATTTGGCCTAAATTGAATGTGACAATCAAACTAAAACACCAATCATGAATGTATGTTTGGGTGATTAGCTAATTTTATTTGCATAAAAAGTTCACAAAAGAGTTAATATTTTCAATCATTTTATACTATGTTTAATCCTTTTAGGATATAAACTGTGTGTTTGGATATTGAAATATCCATCTAAACCTTTACTTTATATGTGACGTTTAATTAAGCCTCCCATTTAATTAAGTTACGGTCAACCATAAACTCTTTACAGATATTACTATAATATCCATAAACTACTTTTTAATTTAGATCTTTGACAAAGATTTTTTCGTAATGAGAAAATGTTCATTAAACATAGACAATGAGTGAAGGAAAGTCGTCTAAAAAGTTGAGGTGCCCTGAAGGACCTGGGCCAGGTGAACTCGACAAACTCGCCTTTAACTCAATTAAGAATGCAGTCACACTGCTGTTTACTTAAGAGTTCTTGAGTTTTGTGCTATAATGCTCTGACATTATAGTACTGTTTGCTTATGACTTCTTCTATTGAATAAGTGTTTCTGAAGTTTATAAAGGACAAACATTTGCTCTAGGATCACCTAAAAACTATAGTTGCTTTTTAAAAATACTTCTGCTGTTTTTAATTATAGTTTATTAAACCATGGACTATATGACTGTTGCTATGCGATGCTATACCAACCAGCTGACTATACGATTTATACTGGTGGATTTTAATGTTTACATTCCAATTTCACTGATGAATCAGTTCTGCTACAGGATTATATAGATGTTACTTGGAATATGTCAGCTGTACCTGCTCTTTTTAAAGGCTTTTGGCGGTATTAGGTAATGCCATTTTTGAGGAATTTCACTTTAATATATATATTATAAGTATTTTTCCATTGTATACTATCTTGCTGTTTCATACGAATTTGAAACTACTTTTACTTTTTTTGTATGAAACATCATTTGATTTTTACATGTCTGTATTACTAACATTCTACGCAGCATTTTTTAACCAAGACATTTATTTGTATCTTATGTATTCAGCTCTCTTTGCTAATTGGTGACAATATATGAAAAAACTATATTTCTCGTTAAATCACTTGGTTATGAAATTTCTATAAATATTTATTAAAAATACTAGAATTATAACTTAATACTTAGGTGATGTATTCACATTTTTTAGGCTTAGTGTTTACTTACATACTATATATTACTCTATGTACTTCATTGATTAAGTGTATTTGATCGAAATTTTTTTATATTTTTGAATAAAATTGTTTGTTTTGTTATAAAAATTAATGTGCATCAGTATGTTAAGGAAAAAAATGGATATATGGCTACCTAAAGTGGTTAATTTAACCTTTCTTTGTTCCTAACTAATTAACAAATGCGTGCGATACATTTCATTTAAATTTTGAGAATAATGTGGAAAAACGGTACTAAACAACCTAGAGTAAATAAAAACTAATTGTAAAAAATGTGTTTTTTTAAAGTATAGCCAATTATTATTTTATAAATAACGTCTGTACAAATTTTATGTTGATATTTGTACAAATATCTTTGGCCGGAAAAGTAGATTAATAATACATAGCATATTTATTGATGAAGTTTACAATAAATGAGGGAGTTATTCTCCGTTGTGCTCCCGACATGCAGCAAGATTGCTGTTAATCTCCCATGCTCCCAGCAAGGCATGCTCTTTGCTACTAGTGGCGACAGTGGCGGTGAAACGTTGAACTAAACTCCATCCAGCGTCGAGCTGAGCCGGTCGGACGTACACCCTTCAAGGCATCATATGGACCTTCTTTTTTCCTGGACAAATAACAGATCCTTAAGTGTAAAATGAGCCATCGTAGTTTTCTCAATATAAGAATAACATGGCTTACAATACCATCACTGTAATTACAGAAAAAGACCAAAGAAAACAGTGACAGATTCCTTCGGATTTTGGGCCTTTTATTAGGTTATTTCAATACCAATAAAATTGGAAAAATTGTGCCTAATTCATCTCAATCAATGCATTATATATGAAATAGCTTAGGCTATTGGTTGAAGGGTTGTTACAAATAAATGCTAACAAATATACTATTTCCTAAACCTATGAAGGGATAAATGAAAGGGACAGCTAATTATATCCATAATATTGTAACGTTGTAATATTTTTGCAAGTTTGAATGAGGATTCAATGTTAGGATATTTTATAATCATCAAAATGTTTCTATATCTAAAAAAATGACTTTGCTTTAATATTAGACAGTAAATTAACATAAATAATATAGTTTTATGTAATAATCACTAGACGGATTTTTTTCACTATTTGTTGGTTTTCTTTCTTTATTATTGTCAGGACGTTGATATTACTTACATATAGTCTAACATATTTTATTACAATTTTCTATTTTCTAAGGCGTAGTTAATCACGTTGTGTACGGCAAAAATCATAAAACGTATTTTTCATTTAATAAATATTAAGCACTTAGCTGTGGTAAAGTAACTTAACTCTATTCTCAAATAAAATACTTGACAAAAAGTTAGTTTTCACCAGATAACAATTATAATATACTGCACAATTTTTAATAGTACTTTGGTTTATATTAAATATAAGTAAATGATTTAATTGTATCACGTAAAAAATCTAACAAGCAGAGTACAAATTATTCTTATCTCAGAGTAGTAATTTTGACTGAAATATGTCAGTCGTAAGTAAATGATGCACATTAAAATATTTCCTTGTCGTAAAAATCACAACAATCGACAAGTTTTGTTCTAATTTTACCGTTGACAAAAAACGTGAATAAATTCTCCCGATTCCAAGTATAAAAAATATAGAACGTGGCTTCAATAATTACACAATTTATTTCTCCACACACGAAAACACGTCAGGAAAGGGTGTGAGTTCCTTAAAAAACATTCCAGTATTTTAGGGTGAAACGTGACAGTCACCCAAAACTCACCCCAAAAGTAAGAGGGTTCCCGTCTTGTAAAAGGTAACCATGGGTGAACGTGTCTCCATTATTTATACTTCTCATTCCAAGAAAGGGGCGAAAGGAAGGAATGTTTAAGTATTTTAAGGTTGAAACGTGCCTCTCGTGCAAAATATATATCAGAGTAATTTTCACCATCAGGTGGCCTAGTATAATGTCTTTAGTACTTTTACTGTTTTTTATTTTTAACTAAGACTGACTAATAGGTTCTTCTATTATTAATACAGTTTTGCCAATGATTTGAAATAAGGAACTTGTTTCCAACTACTTGATGCTTAGAAACTTTAAATATAACCTTAAATGTAATCTTTTGAACATTAAATTTTGAACGAATTAAATTCAATTACGTAACATTAAGAAGTTACCGGCTTAAAGGCAATTGTGGCGTCTTAAATTCAAGTAAAAATTGGTTTCTTAATGATGACCGCGTCTTAATGCTTATACTTACTCTCTATATTTGACTGACGAATGGGGACCATAAGGACCTTGTGTATCCTGAACCACAATTACAGGTCCTGAGGTATAGGACGAGTTATCGTAGTTTTCTCCAATAATAGAATGTTCTTACAGTACTCACCTTATCAGTTCAATGTGAATAACCCTAACAAACTCATACGTAATTTTGTTTTATGTCTCATGCTAAGATTATTTCAATACCAATATAATTAACAAATGCGCTGAATTCATCCCAAGTGAAGTATTCCCTACGATGTATATTTCAATGGTTGAAGGGTTGTTCAATATGAATACTAACAAACATACCTTTCTCTCAAAAAATAGAGGGAAAGCAAAGGGAACTTGCGTGTCTTTAAACGCCCAAGAGGATCGAAATTAGGTGCTGTACCAACCTTACCCTGGGTAGAAATTAGGTGCTGTACCAACCTTACCCTGGGTAGAAATTAGGTGCTGTACCAACCTTACTCTGGGTGGAAATTAAGTGCTGTACCAACCTTACCTTGGGTAGAAATTAGGTGCTGTACCAATCTTGCCCTGGGTAGAAATTAGGTGCTGTACCAACCTTGCCCTGGGTAGAAATTAGGTGCTGTACCAACCTTGCCCTGGGTAGAAATTAGGTGCTGTACCAACCTTGCCCTGGGTAGAAATTAGGTGCTGTACCAACCTTGCCCTGGGTAGAAATTAGGTGCTGTACCAACCTTGCCCTGGGTAGAAATTAGGTGTTGTTCCAACCTTGCCCTGGGTAGAAATTAAGTGCTGTACCAACCTTACCCTGGGTAGAAATTAGGTGCTGTACCAACCTTGCCCTGGGTAGAAATTAGGTGCTGTACCAACCTTGCCCTGGGTAGAAATTAGATGGTGTACCAACCTTGCCCTGGGTAGAAATTAAGTGCTGTACCAACCTTACCCTGGGTAGAAATTAAGTGCTGTACCAACCTTACCCTGGGTAGAAATTAGGTGCTGTACCAACCTTGCCCTGGGTAGAAATTAGGTGGTGTACCAACCTTGCCCTGGGTAGAAATTAGGTGGTGTACCAACCTTGCCCTGGGTAGAAATTAAGTGCTGTACCAACCTTACCCTGGGTAGAAATTAGGTGCTGTACCAACCTTGCCCTGGGTAGAAATTAGGTGCTGTACCAACCTTGCCCTGGGTAGAAATTAGGTGTTGTACCAACCTTGCTCTGGGTAGAAATTGGTTTACTCTCGATATAAGTGTTGTAGTAACTAAACGTGATTTTAACCAAAAGCTTTAAGTCCATTCTTTTATCACTGCTTAAAGAATCTGTAGTACAAAGGCAACAATTGCTAAGAATTAATGTCAGACTGTATCGCATACCCCTCCATCGTGAATGTGTTACCCACATAATAGGAATAAGGATTTGCTGTCGTGGCAATTTCTTAGAGTTATTTTGCTTTAAGTAATGTAATAAAAATAAAACAGTATTATTTCATTGGCACGATCAAAATTAATAATGGAAGGCATAACATTAATATGGGAAACATCTCAACCCTTTTATTTTGTTTAATGATGAAAAACACATTCCCTAAAAATTGTATGTTACATATAAAGTAGTAGACTTTAAACTTGTTTATTTTATTACTCAAAAATAAGAAATTTTAGCTAATGATCAAAAAAGAAATAGAGTAACAACATAAAAGGCTTGGAAATAATGCCATAATTATATTTAGCAGTTTTTTCTATTGTGAGTTACTGTTACTAAAATTTAAAAAAATACTGTTTGGGTATTTAAATTTATTTTTTGATTGATAGTTGCAATACAAGAGATAGTGATGCTACGAAGAACTAATAAAGAAAGTCAAGTACAGAAAATAATTGAAAATTAATAATGTAAGCCTATAGTAAATGTTGCCTTTTTATTAAAAGTTTCAACTGGACTAGCTTGAAACTATAAAAAAATGTTACTTTGTAAAACAAAATAAACTTTCTACTACAAATATTTATGTTACATACTTCGTTTTATAAGAAACTTAGTGTTGTTGTTGTTTTGGTTACGTGTTCTGTGAATATAATATCTAAGGAAAAAAACAACAGCTCTCATTAATATTCAGCCTAGCTTGCTTTTCACAGAACAGTGAAGGTCATCGATTTTCCACTATGCCCAGCCGTTTGTTTATCGTGTCCTTTGGTTTACCTTAAGGCAATTTGAAATAAACTAATTTAGTAGATAAAACAAACTCGTAATAGTGGAGGTGATTGTATCATTTCGTGATAAGTATATTACTAAGACGTACACAAGGGAAATAAACATGGGATAACATGTTTGGATTTGTAATTTATTAAGATAACAGCTTTAGTCATATGTACATAGTATTTTTACTACGTACAAAATAAGCACTTGTAGTGGGCAGCTGAACTTAAAATATTCCAGAGAACGAAACTATATTTAAATATTATACTTCAATCTTCAAACTTCAATGGTATGCGATATTGAATTGAAGTATTTAAAGACATGTTGTTCCCCACAGGATAGGAAGATGAGCAAGTTGAAGTGATGTAAAATATTAAAGGCCTGGTTAACAAGTGATTGTGGTTATACGGGCTAGAGTCTGGAGTGATGAGATTGGATCCTTTCATTAGGCCAAGGTACCCACGGGAGTAATACAATCTCAAACTATGAGGAAAATAAAGAGAGGAATATTAATAAATTACTGATGCTTAGGAAAATTCGAACTGTGAGAGATCGCTTATCATGACGTGTTTCATAAGTACAATTTTTCAAATACACAATACATTTATGTCTTGTATGATGAGGTTAAGTGGTAGAGAGGGCTTTGCATCCCTAATCTCGCCTCTTGAATATAAATAAAGACGTTTTTCATTTCATTTCATGTCTTTATTATAGTGTATTTCATCCATAAACCACATTTTTTGGAAGTTGAATTTATCTAAAAGTCGGTCTCTGCGTTCCGTTTTTGTAGTTTTATCTGTTTAGCAGTAATATGGGCTAGTCACGTTAAAACATACCTGAAGTTAATCCATTTGTACAATATCTTCTGAACTGATAACTGACGAATCCTAAAAAATCAGCCCATACTGGAAGTGGAATGACTACTTACTTAAATATGAATGAAAATGTGACTAATACAATATAAGTATGTGAAATTGTATAGAGTGAAAAGGTGTATTGTCTAGTTAGGTTAGATCGATGGTTGCGATAAAATTGTTGTACATTTATTTCATGCAATAAAATAATTTGAATTTGAATTAGCAGTAGAAACGCATTTACTGTCTTATTATTTAAATTTAATTCTTATAGTTTTATATTTATTATTTTATTTCAATTAGTCACATACAATCCTTTATGGGCTGTTATAATTTATGCAACATCCAGTCCACAAAGTCACTCTAAAGGTGTTTATCATGTTGAAGATTTGTATTTTTAAGTCTTGTGGGCATGAAGTATTAGGATAAGCCACAATACACGAACTAAACTATTGTTAATCCCCCACCCTTCATACATTTTTATAAATATCAATATTAGATCTAAACAATATGGTTTTTAAAAATGTGTGTACTAATGTTCTTCAGTAATAAAAAGGTTGAAGAAGACGGACACATTGTTCTTTATTTTATGTTTATGAATGTAATTTACGTTTTAAAATTTTCAACTAATTTTAACATCCTTCAAAAATAAAACATTTACTATATCAGCTATTCGACCATATACTAGTGGGTCCATCAAATGGATATTTGTCGAAGTTGGATTTGTATAGGTTTTTATATATAGTACTGTCAAATTCAAATAATTTAAAATTAATATTTAAAATTTTAATATTTATTTATTTATTCTTAAGACCGTCAAGATTTTGGCGAATATGGATTTAGAATGAGTGTAGATAAACGAGTATAGTCACTGTTACTATCTGAGTTCGACTTAGCTCAGAAAAGTCTATTATTATTAGCCCAATAGCCAGTGCATATATAATAGTAAGGTCTTTCGATAGCAAAGCTCTTCACAAACGGACAACTACCTGAACAGTCTGCTGATGTTTAGACTTTACCTAAAAGTCGGTCTCTATGTTTTGTTTCTGTGGTTTCATCTGTTTAGTTGTAACATGGGCTATTCTCGTCAAAACATACCTGAAGTTGATCCATTTTTGCACTGCTATCGAAATTACCGAAATTAATTACGAAAGAACGTGTCTCCATTATTTATACTTCTCATTCCAAGAAAGGGGCGAAAGGAAGGAATGTTAAAGTATTTTAAGGTTGAAACGTGCCTCTCGTGCAAAATATATATATATCAGAGTAATTTTCACCATCAGGTGGCCTAGTATAATGTCTTTAGTACTTTTACTGTTGTTTATTTTTAACTAAGACTGACTAATAGGTTCTTCTTTTATTAATACAGTTTTGCCAATGATTTGAAATAAGGAACTTGTTTCCAACTACTTGATGCTTAGAAACTTTAAATATAACCTTAAATGTAATTTTTGAACATTAAATTTTGAACGAATTAAAATCAATTACGTAACATTAAGAAGTTACCGGCTTAAAGCCAATTGTGGCGTCTTAAATTCAAGTAAAAATTGGTTTCTTAATGATGACCACGTCTTAATGCTTATACTTACTCTCTATATTTGACTGACGAATGGGGACCATAAGGACCTTGTGTATCCTGAACCACAATTACAGGTCCTGAGGACGAGTTATCGTAGCTTTCTCCAATAATAGAATGTTCTTACAGTACTCACCTTATCAGTTCAATGTGAATAACCCTAACAAACCCATACGTTATTTTGTTTTATGTCTGATGCTAAGATTATTTCAATACCAATATAATTAACAAATGCGCTGAATTCATCCCAAGTGAAGTATTCCCTACGATGTATATTTCAATGGTTGAAGGGTTGTTCAATATGAATACTAACAAACATACCTTTCTCTCAAAAAATAGAGGGAAAGCAAAGGGAAATTGCGTGTCTTTAAACGCCCAAGAGGATCGAAATTAGGTGCTGTACCAACCTTACCCTGGGTAGAAATTAGGTGCTGTACCAACCTTACCCTGGGTAGAAATTAGGTGCTGTACCAACCTTACTCTGGGTGGAAATTAAGTGCTGTACCAACCTTACCTTGGGTAGAAATTAGGTGCTGTACCAACCTTGCCCTGCTTTGAAATTAGGTGCTGTACCAACCTTGCCCTGGGTAGAAATTAGGTGCTGTACCAACCTTGCCCTGGGTAGAAATTAGTTGCTGTACCAACCTTGCCCTGGGTAGAAATTAGGTGCTGTACCAACCTTGCCCTGGGTAGAAATTAGGTGCTGTACCAACCTTGCCCTGGGTAGAAATTAAGTGCTGTACCAACCTTACCCTGGGTAGAAATTAGGTGCTGTACCAACCTTGCCCTGGGTAGAAATTAGGTGCTGTACCAACCTTGCCCTGGGTAGAAATTAGGTGGTGTACCAACCTTGCCCTGGGTAGAAATTAAGTGCTGTACCAACCTTACCCTGGGTAGAAATTAAGTGCTGTACCAACCTTACCCTGGGTAAAAATTAGGTGCTATACCAACCTTGCCCTGGGTAGAAATTAGGTGGTGTACCAACCTTGCCCTGGGTAGAAATTAGGTGCTGTACCAACCTTGCCCTGGGTAGAAATTAAGTGCTGTACCAACCTTACCCTGGGTAGAAATTAGGTGCTGTACCAACCTTGCCCTGGGTAGAAATTAGGTGCTGTACCAACCTTGCCCTGGGTAGAAATTAGATGGTGTACCAACCTTGCCCTGGGTAGAAATTAAGTGCTGTACCAACCTTACCCTGGGTAGAAATTAAGTGCTGTACCAACCTTACCCTGGGTAGAAATTAAGTGCTGTACCAACCTTACCCTGGGTAGAAATTAGGTGCAGTACCAACCTTGCCCTGGGTAGAAATTAGGTGGTGTACCAACCTTGCCCTGGGTAGAAATTAGGTGGTGTACCAACCTTGCCCTGGGTAGAAATTAAGTGCTGTACCAACCTTACCCTGGGTAGAAATTAGGTGCTGTACCAACCTTGCCCTGGGTAGAAATTAGGTGCTGTACCAACCTTGCCCTGGGTAGAAATTAGGTGTTGTACCAACCTTGCTCTGGGTAGAAATTGGTTTACTCTCGATATAAGTGTTGTAGTAACTAAACGTGATTTTAACCAAAAGCTTTAAGTCCATTCTTTTATCACTGCTTAAAGAATCTGTAGTACAAAGGCAACAATTGCTAAGAATTAATGTCAGACTGTATCGCATACCCCTCCATCGTGAATGTGTTACCCATATAATAGGAATAAGGATTTGCTGTCGTGGCAATTTCTTAGATTATTTTGATTTAAGTAATGTAATAAAAATAAAACAGTATTATTTCATTGGCACGATCAAAATTAATAATGGAAGGCATAACATTAATATGGGAAACATCTCAACCCTTTTATTTTGTTTAATGATGAAAAACACATTCCCTAAAAATTGTATGTTACATATAAAGTAGTAGACTTTAAACTTGTTTATTTTATTACTCAAAAATAAGAAATTTTAGCTAATGATCAAAAAAGAAATAGAGTAACAACATAAAAGGCTTGGAAATAATGCCATAATTATATTTAGCAGTTTTTTCTATTGTGAGTTACTGTTACTAAAATTTAAAAAAATACTGTTTGGGTATTTAAATTTATTTTTTGATTGATAGTTGCAATACAAGAGATAGTGATGCTACGAAGAACTAATAAAGAAAGTCAAGTACAGAAAATAATTGAAAATTAATAATGTAAGCCTATAGTAAATGTTGCCTTTTTATTAGAAGTTTCAACTGGACTAGCTTGAAACTATAAAAAATGTTACTTTGTAAAACAAAATAAACTTTCTACTATAAATATTTATGTTACATACTTCGTTTTATAAGAAACTTAGTGTTGTTGTTGTTTTGGTTACGTGTTCTGTGAATATAATATCTAAGGAAAAAAAACAACAGCTCTCATTAATATTCAGCCTAGCTTGCTTTTCACAGAACAGTGAAGGTCATCGATTTTCCACTATGCCCAGACGTTTGTTTATCGTGCCTTTTGGTTTACCTTAAGGCAATTTGAAATAAACTAATTTAGTAGATAAAACAAACTCGTAATAGTGGAGGTGATTGTTGTATCATTTCGTGAGAAGTATATTACTAAGACGTACACAAGGGAAATAAACATGGGATAACATGTTTGGATTTGTAATTTATTAAGATAACAGCTTTAGTCATATGTACATAGTATTTTTACTACGTACAAAATAAGCACTTGTAGTGGGCAGCTGAACTTAAAATGTTCCAGAGAACGAAACTATATTTAAATATTATACTTCAATCTTCAAACTTCAATGGTATGCGATATTGAATTGAAGTATTTAAAGACATGTTGTTCCCCACAGGATAGGAAGATGAGCAAGTTGAAGTGATGTAAAATATTAAAGGCCTGGTTAACAAGTGATTGTGGTTATACGGGCTAGAGTCTGGAGTGATGAGATTGGATCCTTTCATTAGGCCAAGGTACCCAAGGGAGTAATACAATCTCAAACTATGAGGAAAATAAAGAGAGGATTATTAATAAATTACTGATGCTTAGGAAAATCCAAACTATGAGAGATCGCTTATCATGACGTGTTTCATAAGTACAATTTTTCAAATACACAATACATTTATGTCTTGTATGATGAGGTTAAGTGGTAGAGAGGGCTTTGCATCCCTAATCTCGCCTCTTGAATATAAATAAAGACGTTTTTCATTTCATTTCATGTCTTTATTATAGTGTATTTCATCCATAAACCACATTTTTTGGAAGTTGAATTTATCTAAAAGTCGGTCTCTGCGTTCCGTTTTTGTAGTTTTATCTGTTTAGCAGTAATATGGGCTAGTCACGTTAAAACATACCTGAAGTTAATCCATTTGTACAATATCTTCTGAACTGATAACTGACGAATCCTAAAAAATCAGCCCATACTGGAAGTGGAATGACTACTTACTTAAATATGAATGAAAATGTGACTAATACAATATAAGTATGTGAAATTGTATAGAGTGAAAAGGTGTATTGTCTAGTTAGGTTAGATTGATGGTTGCGATAAAATTGTTGTACATTTATTTCATGCAATAAAATAATTTGAATTTGAATTAGCAGTAGAAACGCATTTACTGTCTTATTATTTAAATTAAATTCTTATAGTTTTATATTTATTATTTTATTTCAGTTAGTCACATACAATCCTTTGTGGGCTGTTATAATTTATGCAACATCCAGTCCACAAGGTCACTCTGTAGGTGTTTATCCTGTTGAAGATTTGTATTTTTAAGTCTTGTGGGCATGAAACTAAATTAAGTATTAGGATAAGCCACAATACACGAACTAAACTATTGGTAATCCCCCACCCTTCATACACTTTTATAGATATCAATATTAGACCTAAACAATATGGTTTTTAAAAAGGTGTGTACTAATGTTCTTCAGTTATAAAAAGGTTGAAGAAGACGGACACATTGTTCCTTATTTTATGTTTATGAATGTAATTTACATTTTCAAATTTTCAACTAATTTTAATATCCTTCAAAAATAAAAGATTTACTATATCAGCTATTCGACCATATACTAGTGGGTCCATCAAATGGATATTTGTCGAAGATGGATTTGTATAGGTTTTTATATTTAGTACTGTCAAATTCAAATAATTTAAAATTAACATTTAAAATTTTAATATTTATTCATTTATTCTTAAGACCGTCAAGATTTTGGCAAATATGGATTTAGAATGAGTGTAGATAAATGATTGTAGTCACTGTTACTATCTGAGTTCGACTTAGCTCAGAAAAGTCTATTATTATTAGCCCAATAGCCAGTGCATATATAATAGTAAGGTCTTTCGATAGCAAAGCTCTTCACAAACGGACAACTACCTGAACAGTCTGCTGATGTTTAGACTTTACCTAAAAGTCGGTCTCTATGTTTTGTTTCTGTGGTTTCATCTGTTTAGTTGTAGCATGGGCTATTCTCGTCAAAACATACCTAAAGTTGATCCATTTTTTCACTGCTATCGAAATGCTAATTACAGTATTTAATATTGGTGTAAAATAGTGTTTATTTTTACAATAGCATTTTTGGTTAATGTGTAGGTTTTCTGTTTGGATTTAGTTTTAATTCTGTAACATTATTAGTAATAATAATGTATTGAAAGCTTACTGAATTCACCGTGTAAAATATAATACTAGAAAGCCTACTACGAAATATTAGTCTATACGGTAATTATATACAACAGCCTTTTAGATTTTTTGGGAGACATTTTTTTCATAGTAAATACCTAACTAAGGAACAAGAATATGGTCGTTTTTCAATGAAAAAGCTGAACAAATACAAAAATGGGGATAAACGAAAAATATTTGCTGCCGTTAGAATAGCGATGTGGTACTCAAATAGTGCGGAATTTTGTTCTGATTAAGAATATAACAAGGTCTTTGCTATGGAATTAGTATAAAACACGTTAGTGCCAGAAATGTGCCGATTTAAGTATGTTGGATTTTGTTGGAATAGAGATGGTTGGGTATTAATAGGTTAGGTTTGGTTAAGTTATGATCCAAATAAACCTAACCAAACCCAACATAACCTAACCTAACCAAACCTAACATAACCTAACCTATCAGTACCCAACCAGCTGTAACCTAACAGAAATTAACCTTAATTGAATCGGCACATTTCCGGCGCTAATGGTTCCATTGAAAAAGCCTTCCCATATTCGTGATCAGGCCACAATTCTGAACAATTTGAGTACCCACATGGATATATATATATAAAAAAACAAACAAATAATTTTCTATTTTTTTTCTCATTTTAGCAAATATGTTTTAGGTCTTTTCCGCTTAAAAACCTTTAATATTCTTGTTTCTTACTTATGTGTCTACTATGAAAAAAATTCTGTCAACAAATCGACAAGGCCCCTGTTCTATATAATTCGAATTCCATTATAATGTTATCATCTACCAAATATTATTATTATCCTTCATTTATCTGAGACACTTTGTCATCTGCAAAAACTGAAAGCCATTTTGTGTATGTTTCAGGTATGTAATGTCACATGTCATCTACATTAATTTTGTAAGTAGGCTAAATGTAACTGTTCTACTTCTGTAACAATTATGTAAGACACGTTTATTAATAAACTCAATCAATTAATAGTAGAGAACAATAATTAATTGTGATACTAAAGTTTTTGAATAACTATTACTAAATAGTAATGGACTAATATACGACTAGCTGTTAATATATTCTCGAATGACTATAATATACTTGTTGTCTGATAAGGTATAATGAAGCCATACATTTGTTCTATTTTTGCATTGAAAATGTTGTAAGACTATTAAAAATAAAATCATGAAATCAGTTGGTATGCGTTAGTAAAATATATTAATTAAAAAATATATATTTAAGTTTTACCCAAATCACTTTATACTGTAGGGGTCTTGCACTAGTGAGTAAAGTTATTTATAGAATCAGTCAGGGATAATCAATGCTGAGGTTCTGCTACAGTTAAACAGCCATTCCGTACCATACGTTTTGCACACACTGTTTTTAAATGTTTTAATCCATATGGAGATTTGAGACACTTGTATTGAATATTTGTTTTGTAAAGATGATAGCAACAACTGGAAGAGCTGTAAATAGATACTTTATATTTATCAAAATATTTGTTAAAAAGAGTTCAAGCATTAGCAATCATGGTAAAAATGGTAAAAGCTTCATATAATTCCAATCACTGGAAAGAAAAGTCTTCTCTTGTAATAAATAAGAGATTGCGTTTAAATTTTAAACACCTGCTGTATTTTTAAACACTTAAGGGTTTTCATGGGAGAAGAAATCTCAGCTTCTTTTAAATCTTTCAAAGTTCATTCATAGTGACTATAAAAATAAGATGCATGCAAGTTGACCCGCTCCGTGTTTATGAATAACCATATCACGAGAGGCTTTCGGAAGTATTACGTTTACAATTAATTAATATAACTATACACCCCACCTTTAAACATTTTTATAGAACATTCAGCACTAAAAATTAAAGCAACTACTTTTTTTTAATCCTCCAAAATGCAAAATTGTCTGGGTAAACCGATGGTATCTTCTGATAAATTAGGAATTTTATTTTTTATTACTATCAAACATTGTAAAATAGTTAAAGGGGTTCTACTAATATTTTAAAATGCCAAAAGAGCATAATAAAGTTTAACCTTAAACATTTCAACTGTAATATACAGTAAACCGAATTTCTATATTACAATGATAAAAAATAAAATAGTTGTTTGCGTAATAATTTAGATAACTAACTTGTAGCTTACTTTATAGAAATGTTAACTTAATCCCACGAACACAAGTAGGCACTTGCAAAGGAAAATGCTGTGACCATTGTTTATCATTTCCTGGCCATCCTTCCCCCCTCCCATTCATCTGTTATACAATTAGATCAGCCAACGGGAAGGCCAGTTGCACTACCGAGGGGTAGTTGGCCACGGATCAATAACAAAGCCTGCATGTCGTGCTTGAGGCAGTTTCCTGGATAATCTTTTAACTTGGAATAGTATAATTTGGAATACCTTGGTAAAAAGACAATTAATGGCAGAAAAAGTTAATTAGGAAGTTAGTTAGGATTGTTTTAGGAAGTCAAATAATTCGTTAAAGATCTATTACTTAGGATCTAAATTCTATTGTTAACAGTTAACAAAAATGTCCCATGATAATGTGCAATATTTTAATTAATAGTTTCATACTAAGGGAAAGCTTAAGTTATTTTGTCTTTGAGTTGTGTTCATTATTTCGCTTCCTTTAGTATGCAACTCTTTTGCAATATTCCAGCTTTGCTTTTCAGGCAATGCAACAAATAATTTAATATTCAAATACAACTTGAGTGTTACTGAGGAGCGTATTGAAGGAATATCCCCGTGACATGAAGCCAAATATAATTAATATTGATACATATATAATATGTAAGCTTACAGTAAGATGTTCAGTTTGGGACACCAGTAGGAAACCTGATCATGAACGTGGTGAGATTTCTTCACGAAATCTTCGGAAAAACCTCACCGAAGATATAACAAATATAACCGAAATAATAACAAACACTCCTGCCAGGACCAACTGACTGGCGTGGAGAAATCCTTGTACACTTGCATAGGAGTCAGTCGACCTTAAGTTTTACGAAATATCTGGGGTTGATAGTCGTACAAAATCGCTGACTCAACAAAGTCATTTAGTGAACCATTAGGCCAATCATTCGTTCAGTTCCGAAATTGGAAAAGAGGGTTGGGTGCCCCTAGGGTGAGAAAGGGAATCCACGAAAAGCAATGTAACCCATATTGGTCATGCCAAATTGGGTTATTTTACGCAATCCTGTCATGATTTTTTTCCTGTGCAAGAAGAAATACAGTTTTTGGTTTTGTAACTATTTCGACCCGTAAAATAAATGGACCTATTATCAGATTTCATTTTGTCACTCATTTATGTTAACATTTCTATTGAATATCTTGGTAGAGTGTGACCAGTTGTATATCACACAAATGTCTGTATGAAAAAAACATTATATGTAATTTAAGCCCCACATTTTCAACGCTGTAACCAAGCTAGCTGGGCACAAAGTGCTGTAGAAATAATAATTAATAGGTTCTGTTCTTATCCTCTACACTTTCGTGATATCATCCAATAGTTACCATCGACATAAACACCAACTTCCTGTGTTGGATAGAGGTCGCGCGGTTCGTATGTTGACTAGGGTAAGACAACCGACTATTAGACGTCAGTTAGCTGTAAATTGCACAAATACTACGAGGTTCATGTCTAATGGAATATCAATACTTTTCCTTTCTGAACATAACTAAAACAATTGGTAACCAGACTAGACGGGTTTCATTACTCATTCTAAAATTATAAAATCATTCACATTTGTGTTGAGATTCGAACAAGATTCGTCAGCGTCTCACTTTTGAAAAATTTGGATAGTTTGAATTTGATTATTTACTACACAAGTATTGCACGGTAAAAACAATACTAAAGAGATTAAAAATATATGGATCCTAATTTCAAAAATATTGACGTGTCAGAAGTGGGTGACGAAGAATAAGTTCGAATGGATTTGCATCTTGACCTACCATTTTAACCACAGGCATTCGAAGATTGAGTTTCAAATTTGTACTAGATAAAATCAGGCTAATACAAAGTCTAATGAATGAGGTAAAATCACGAAATCTGACCTGAGTGTGTGCGTGCATGTGTGTGTGTGTGTGTGTGTGTGTGTGTGTGTGTGTGTGTGTGTGTGTGTGTGTGTGTGTGTGTGTGTGTGTGTGTGTGTGTGTGTGTGTGTGTGTGTGTGTGTGTGCGCGCGCGCGTGCGTGAGTGCGTGCGTGAGTGCGTGCGTGCGTGCGTGCGTGCGTGTGTGCGTGCGTGCGCGCGCGCGCGCGCGCGTGTGTGTGTGTGTGTGTGTGCGCGTGCGTGCGTGCGCGTGTGCGTGTGTGTGTATAAATACACTTTTAATGATATTTTAAATCATATAAATAGGGAGATTACTACTGCATGTAGTGTGTTTGGTTAGTGACTGAATACCAAATATTGTGGTGTTGAGTACTAGGTTAAAAAGTCTCACACTTTATAGGACATACTTTATAGGACTTCGTACTTCGGGCCGTACTTCGACAGTTATAATGTCAAAATGACGGACTACGAAGCATCGAAGCAAACGAGGGAACTGGTCATTGTTTAAAGAACATGGGTCACGGGTGATTTCCTGTAATATAGTAAGCTATAAATTTATATATGTTTTAACCACTAACCATTCTTCATCTAGGCCTCTCAACCAATAGGAAACCATGGTCTTGACAACCCTGTTACAAGTATAATGTTGTAATTTTTCTTCACAAATTAACACTTCTTTATACGGTAAAGTGATATATTTGAATTAAATAACAAGTTAAATGAATCATTTAGTTACTATTTAAAAATAACCATTCATCATAAGAAATCGTTATGCATGTTATCTTACAAAATCTTTATATAAAAATGGCAAGAGGAAAACTGAAGTTGTTTATTTTTGGGTTTTACAATTCTTCACAGAACACATCTGTCTCATAACTCACGGGGTTCCCTTACTTCGTGGTGCGATTATTCAGCATCCTTGTAATCATTAAGACAAAAATATTTCTATCAGTTTATGTAAATAAAAGCAAGCTTTTATGTTGTTTCATGCTGTTTTAGTTTTGTTACATATTAGTGAACGACAAGTTAGATTGGATTATATCGATTTATATTACTTTTCATAATTAAAGACATAAACTTATGAAAACATGGAACTGTCATACAGTTTATTGGCTGTTTTTAAAGTATTTTATCTCATAGTCTATTTATTAGATAAATCAAGTGTTACTCCTTTTTACAATTACACAAGAAGATATTATTTTATATTCAGACCATATCCATAAAATATGCACCCTTTGAACAACATATCGTAATAATCATCTAGGAGTGAAAATATAAAAAAAATGTTAAATAAATATATAAGTGGAACTTGTATTTTATAAGTTAAAGCTTATAAAGAAACTAGTAAAGTGATAAGTAAAAATCAGAAACAGTGTTTTTCCTAGTCATTTGCAAATGGCTAGGAAACCTCTATTATCCTATTTGTGTTTTTACAAATGGCTAAAATGCGATGAAAATACTTACGGAAGGCATAATGAGAGCCGTTATTTGTTAACCTAATTTTCAGGCAATAAAACCAAAAAAAATATAAAATGATGTTAAAAAATATTATTTTTCTTAGTTTTGTTATAGTCATATTAAGTGTAACTGGATTAAGTGTTATTAGTGGCATCGATTTCATGAGCAAAGTGTCAGAAGACAACCCTTACGTATACAGTCTTTAAAATCTACACTTTTACCAATAAATAGTAGAATAAAACCACATCTATAAAAAATTATGCATATAAAAATGCTAAAATTGCTTATATTAACAAAAGCCGGTTTCATATTATAATTCTTATGATTTTCAAACAAGAAGCTGGTATTTACTTTTTTACAATTTCGTGTGTTTTATGATTATTTGTGTGACAATTATATTTAATGTGTTATACTTTCAGCTCAGTTGACTATTTATAATAACAATATTTAGTTACCAATAGAAAAATTTATACATATATATATATATATATATATATATATATATATATATATATAAATGTTTTTTATTGGTAACTAAATATTGTTAATATATATATATATATTAACAAATGTTTGTGTATAGTTAATGTTTAAAAAACAAAGTATTATTTTTACTAGGTACATTAGGCAGTATTATGAGGTAATGTTTCTGTTACCTATTGACAAAGGAGTCATCAGCATCCAACATTGTAATCTCATCTCTAATCAATTAATTAAGTCAGGAGTCAGTTACACGCGTGTAGCTTACTCAAACGTGACACCAATCAGTGTGTGATCAAAGTTAGTTAACAATCATCTGGCCGCAGTTTACCAGTTCGTCTCATTTACCACACACCTACAATCGATGACTGTTTATATTTTAGTAATTTTTTACGGTAGATAAAAAAATGTTTCATGATATAATTTACTGTATATTGGCTTATTTTATGAAAAATCCAAACAGCGTATAGGCTGTGATTACCTATTTGTGGGAAATTCCTTAAATTAACTCCACCCCTAGAATTGTTTCATAACAAACCGAAAGGAATTTTAAGAACAGGAAGTCTTGACCCCTTTGATTCTTTGATCTATTTCCCCCCGCCTGTGCGGTTTCAGTGTCTTTTAGTCCTTTCTATGCAGAAGTAATCTGGCATAGAAAATTGATATACTGTACCTTACCTTACCAGACTATCTCCTCAAACTTGATTCGCCTAGTAATATTTAAAAAAATTGATTTTGATATTACGAATCTAGGAAACTTTATTAGAAAAAAGCAATATTCTACCTGTCGTTTGAATATTGTCATAGACGAGTTCATTTTCATAAAGGCACAGTGAGAATTTGATGTAAAATCTATTTGGTAAGACGAATTAGTGAATTTAGTATTTAGTGGTATCAAAATTATCTCTTTCACCCCAACTGGAAATAATGTATAAATAGTACATTTTCGGAATTTCATTGGGGCAAAACTTCAAGTAAACATACATACATTTGTATTTTATTTGATATATTTAAGTAATAAAACAAAAAATAAAATTTAGAATACAAGGTGACACCAAAGTTTAAAATCACAACCCTAATTTTCTGTTAAACTATTTAACATTTAATTTATTGAGTTGATGCCACTTAAAAATACACCTATGACTATAGTTTGATAATAAACTGTAAAATACTATTCTGCTATAGTATCTTACGTGATTTATTGTGTTACTTTATGACTGAGCAAAGTAAAAATATACATCCTCCTTTCTCCAAAAATATTTGTCATGCAACCTCCTCGCAAGCTTCTTAAGGAAACTTTCAATTTCCCTTCAGGATATTGGACGGTGTTCATATAATCATATTACTGAAACCAATTTTTCACAATACCTTACCCAAATAACTCAACTCTTCGAATACTTGATTATTGTCATAGTTGTAATTCGTTCCTTTAATAGTTAAGTATATTTTTGTACTGCTAATAGTGTTTTTTTTGTCAATAACAGTTAAACCTATTATTAAAATAAAATGAAACGGCTATTTCACAAAGTTTGTTAATTTAATCAAGCTATTTAAGTTTTTTTTAATACAAAAATAAAATTAAAAGGACAATCCTGTACGTGAATCTCCTGTGAAAAAACACACAAAAACATACAGAACAAGAATTTATATATATAAATAAAAAACAGAAGGTTAAAGACAACTTTTATGAACACTGTTGATTGTTTCTAAACAATAAATTTGATTGATATAGTTAGGATATATCTTTTGAGGTTGTAGAGTATATTTATCTTATGTGGAATATTACGCCATTACGTAGAAAACAAGTTATTGAACCCCTGCAGGAAGGATATGACCTTACAAGGTGTCAGGAGATCCAAACTTCCTTCCGGGTCGACATGAAACCAAACAAGGATTGATGTTAATTTTAACGTATATGCCGTAAGTACGAGTATATTATAAAGGTGTTTGGGTTTTATGGACTATCTCAAGACACACAAATGATACAATTGAATAATTAACAAGTATGTTAATAGTTATCCATAACTATTTGTAATTTTATAATGATTTAATTTTAGTTTACGGAAATAAGTTGTATTTTGGACTGTTACGCAGAATCCGAGAAAAGTTTTTACGGTAATACAGTCGATGTGGTCAAAGCAAGTTTTTACGGTGATACAGGTGATTTGGTCAAAGCATGTTTTTACGGTTATACAGGCGATGTGACCAAAGCATGTTTTTACGGTGATACAGACGATGTGGCCAAAGCATGTTTTAACGGTGACACAGGCGATGTGACCAAAGCATGTTTTAACGGTGACACAGGCGATGTGGTCAAAGCATGTTTTTACGGTGATACAGACAATGTGGTTAACGCTTGTCTTTACGGTGATACAGACGATGTGGTCAAAGCATGTTTTTACGGTGATACAGACGATGTGGTCAACCCATGTTTTTACGGTGATACAGACGATGTGGTTAAAGCATGTTTTTATGGTGATACAGACGATGTGGTCAACCCATGTTTTTACGGTGATACAGACGATGTGATCAAAGCATGTTTTTACGGTGATACAGACGATGTGGTCAACCCATGTTTTTACGGTGATACAGACGGTGTGGTTAAAGCATGTTTTTATGGTGATACAGACGATGTGGTCAACCCATGTTTTTACGGTGATACAGACGGTGTGGTTAAAGCATGTTTTTATGGTGATACAGACGATGTGGTCAACCCATGTTTTTACGGTGATACAGACGATGTGGTTAGAGCATGTTTTTGCGGTGATACAGACGCCGTGGTCAAAGCATGTTTTTACGTTGTTACAGACGATGTGGCTTTGGCATGTCTTTACGGTGATACAGGCGATGTGATCAAAGCATGTTTTTATTAGCTTTTTTTAATGTTCTTAAATTTTATTGAACATTTAGTACGAATATTTCTTCCTTCTGGTTAAAATTAGAGATGGGCCAAAAAGAACGGAACAGTCTTATTGGAACTGTTCTCTAGAGTTAGTTGTTCTGTTCCGGAACAGTTCACCAGAAATGACTGTTCCGGAACAGTTTGCTGAAGACGGACTCGTTTGAGTCACACATACGCAGTTCACCAGAAATAGAAATGACTGTTCCGGAATAGTTTGCTGAAGACGGACTCGTTTGAGTCACACATACGCAGTTAACCAGAAATAGAAATGACTGTTCCGGAACAGTTTGCTGAAGACGGACTCGTTGAAGACTAACTCGACACACATCCGGCCAATAAACAATGAATAGTTTAAACTAATCCGATTCTTAGTATAATTCACTTTACCATATTACTCATAGTAAATTAACGTTTTGATTTTGTTATTTTATCTACTATTTTTGTTTGTATGTACCTCTTCATCATTATATTAGTTTTCTAACATATGTATTGAATTTAAACATGGGAACTCATTTTTACAATTTTACTTTCTTGTCTGTTGGGTTATCAATAGACTTTTTCTTTTGTCCAAACAGTTGTATATAAGTATATATGTATTTTATAACTATTCTGAATTCTGCAAATAATAGGCCTGATGTTGTATTATAAAAATAATGTATAGTTTTTTTATTATATTTGCTGTACTTTCATGTTTTTTTTTTTTTTTTTTTTTTTTTTTTTTTTTAGGAAATAATGGTATGTCTTAGTACTATAATTTACTTTACCATATTATTGATGGTAAATTTACGTTTTGATTTTGTTATTTTATCTACTATTTTTGTTTTTCTGTAGCTGTTCATTATTATATTAGTTTTCTAAAATATTTATTGAATTTAAATATGTGAACTAATTTGTACAATGTTACTTTCTTGTCTTTTGGATGATTAATTCATAAATGGATGATTAATTAATTGTCTGGCATTCTCATTTGTCCAACCAGTTTTGTATAATTATAAATGTATTAAAAGCAAGAATTTATCCAAATATGATTGATTTAACCCACTTTAGAAATATAATTGTTTTTTTTTTTTTTTTTTTTTTTTTGGCAGAGAAATGTTTTTACCCTTAGCATAGACCTTCTATTATACCATATAATAGAAGGTATAATAGAAGGTCTATGCCCTTAGACTCAGGGTTCCAAACGATTCCGAACACTCAGGAGTTGGATGAATCTAGCTGGTCTTGGTTACAATCTGACTGTTCTTCATAAACTGTTCCGGAACAGCTTTACGGAACAGTTCATTTCCTGGAGTTGTTCCGGTTCCGACTGTTCCGGAAATTAACTGTTCTTGCCCATCTCTAGTTAAAATATGTAATTGGAACTGTTTGTTAGTTTTGGGAGCTAATGTTTGTCATAGTTTCAAACTGTTGAATGCATATTTCCCAGAAGGATCAAACTACTATTGATATTCAACCAGCAATGACGAGTTGTAATTTATTGGTTGTGGTAGAAATATTGTCATCACAGATAAAAGCTATCACTTCAAATATAAAAATTCATTGATTTGAGTTTTTACCTTTCTAAAGTAAATTACTCAATAGGGACTACCATTTAAATAAGAATAGTTTGAAACATTTAATTTTAACTAGTTTTGCTGTCTGGATATACCCATTCAGCTTTACATAGTATTTAAGAAAATTACCAAATACAGTATTTTGTATTTGCGATAGTATATTGACAATTTATGTTGTAATGGGAGTTAAACTAAAAGTAAATGAATTTAAACACTAAACAATAAACTTAAAATAATAGATTTAAAAATGTGAATGTGTGAACTAAATTTGAATATTTAAATTAATACCAAATATATATATATATATATATATATATATATATATATATATATATATATATATATATATATATACACGGGGAAAGTGGTGTGTGAACTGTAGCTGTAGTCTCTGTTCTCATTCCTTTTAACTCCAAAATTGCGTCCACTCAATGGTTACCATGTGCGTGGACGCTAACAGGGAAGTATGGACTTTCCTTAATTAGCGAGATTTTGCTATCTTGAGAGGGAGATAACCGAATATCAGGATTCCCAATTTCCCAAAAGTACTTAATAAGCGTATATAAATACTAGTGGTATATATATCTCAAAACAATTTTTTTATTTACTTAAAATATAATGACTGACCTAGTACAATACAGTAATACTGATTTTAATTGAAACTAAAGTGGCCAAGGAAATGGCATTTAGAATATCAAAACATAATTGAAAATTAACAAGATAGGCTTATAATAATACCTAGTTTGATGAAAAAAGGTGAAAAATATCTTGAATTTAAACTGAATTTTAGCTGAAGCATAGTATAATTGTTACTAGAATGCTGCGTTTTAAAAATTAAAAAATATCAAAATAAGTAATATGTATTACATTGTTGTTTAATGTTTAACGTAGACCCAACTTCCAGCCTTACACTGTTCCCCCCCCCCCTGACGAGAAAGTACAGAAAGGGAGATTGCTTGGCTTGGACAAATGACGATCAAATGTAGCCCTTGGGATAGGGCCTACCTTCCCAGCCGCCCTCACCCCACGGGGAAATTGGTTCTCCTACGAGTCATGTATCTCAGGCGCTGACCAAGTCGTCTTGCTTACACTTCCACTATTTATCCTTTACACAGAAGTGATGTTGTGTGTTTTGTCTCAATCACGTCCTTAATTATTATTTAACAGGCCATCGAGGCCTTTCCTCTCTGACTACTTTTACTCAGTTAACTTTCTTAACAAGTTGAGAAGACTTTTTGCTATCGTAAAACGAGGAAATCTCAACATGACGAATATTTTATTTATTTTTACTCTTAGAAAGTTTTAGAACAACAATTGAAAATCAAATAATGAATTAAAATGGAGGATAAATTACATTTTTGTTTGGTAAACTGAAACATATCAGTAAAGATGTTTTAAGCGTATACTTTAAGGAAAGCCAAAATATGGATGTATACAGGGGTGCTGAAAAGTCTCAGAACGGTCTAATATCTTCTGTACTAGTAAACATACAAACATACAACTTTGTACAGTGATATAGAGCATAAAATAGAACGTTTTTATGCTATCGGTGGCTCTTCAACACTTTAGGGGCCCGTAAGGAGTAGGTGGAAAATCTTAAACGTAAGCATAGGTTAATGTGCATACCATATAAAAAGGTCTTGATTAGTAGAATATCATGCCGCAAATTAGACCTCTAAAGGTTATCCTTAAACAAAATGGTGGGGCTCGAAAGTTTCAATACTGATCTTGTGTACAAGTTCATGAATGGTTTCATTTTATTGTAGTGATATCAGATGAAGCTACAAATCTTCACACATGATTACTGTACATAAACACCTACCTTAAGATGTATTCGATGCATTTCTATTCTTCAATAAGAACGGTGCTAGAGAGGTCAGAAGACAAATGTTAATGTAAGCATAGGTTGATGTGCACATAATTTTAAAGGGTCAAGAATGCCGAGGGAATATAATAGTTACCACACAATTCTTAATGTATTAACGATAATAATATGACGGTAAATATCATTCTTAGTATGTAACTAATAATATCTTCTATAATATTGGTGCCTTAAGAATACGAAAAAATAAACTTCAACTTGTAACCAGACTCGGCGTGTAGAAACCACAGTGTCAATGTTCGTCAATCAAGTTGGTAGAGAGAGAGAGAGCCTGCTAAGTGCCGTCAGCTGTTACAAGTTACGCCACAAACATCAGCTGTGATGTCACCCACACATGTATTGTCACATGTCTCTTACGTCATATCATTATTTTACTTCTTCATTCTGAGGATTAGATTAAGATTATTGTTTTTAAACTATTCAAATACCTAATTAACATATATTTTTTTATACAATTTAGGAGGAGGTTATTAGTGTATCAGTATTTGGTAATTGATTCTGTCTTAAAATTAATTAAATAGATTCTAAATAATTTCTTTTTTTGTCCCTCTTGTCTTAGGATGGTGAACATGGGTTGTATGTAGTAAGATGTTTAATTTATTATCATCAGTGAAAGCATCTTGTAAAATGCGACTTTTCTTTTAAAAATCCAAGTCACGAGACTTGGCGCCTTGATGTTTTGGATAGTAGCTGCATCCCTCCTCATGCTAGTGACTGATGCGCTAATCGTTATTCCCGCATCCCTTGTGGTTTTTTATTTATTCGCATTTTGGGCCTGTGAGACTTAGCGCCAGTACTCATGTCACAAACCAGGGCGCCAGCACCGCAGGGTTGAGAAGGAACTCTAACCTATTGGTATAACTAGTCAAAGAAATGCTAGCCAATATTACAGACGAGAGGAAATCTGTTTCAGTTGAACATCTCTGGCCATAAAAAGGGAAAAGATATTTACATATAATATTTTTCTTATATAAGCTGGATAACAAAATTGACAACAATATGAAAATACTATTAAAAAGATAATATTTCGTTGCATTTTTGGTGGAATTAAGAAAAATTTTATTTTATTTTTGTTTTAAACACTTTTCGACTTAAAAATATATATTGTGCATACCAGGAAAAAGACATTTAAAAAAAAGATAGATCCTATTTAATATCAAATGTAATTTTAACTAGTCCACTGTAGTAGGGATGTACGATTAGGGGATTTTCATACAATCACTATACATTTTTTATTTGATGCATGTTAGGTTGTTCATGATGATATTTCCCAATAACAGTAAAACATTGCTCTTACCATAATATGTAATATTGATGAACAGGTGAAAGACTTGCTTACATGAAATTAATGTTTTTCCTCAATGTTCTGTTTCTTCTTATGTAGAGAAGAAAATATAATTAGGCTTTTATTTCAGATGCTAAGAGAACTTATGCTATATTTTATAAGTACCAATTTTTAGAAAGAATTCCATTAAACTTAAGAAACTTACCAACAACAATAATTTGTTTATTAATAGACTTTTAACTGCTTACCGGTATAGCATTTGGAATCTATCATGACGTTTGAATTGCCTTAACGATATTGACTAAGAAGCCACACGATTATTAAAATAATGAATCGTGAAATTGTGTTTTGTATTAGTAAATAAAAACAAACAGATTGTGATTACCAGATATGAAATATATTGTTAAAACACATAATATCATAAATTAATTGATTTTAGTGAGCTGCTTATAAAACACACACAAATAATTGCATCTTTCTTCCCAATATCTAAAGGATTCGTTAAAAATATTGTAATTAAAGTAATTTCAATTTTATACATACAGATAAAAATTATTTTTAACCTAAAAACTGTAAATATTTATAAACATTATATTTGTAACCGAGTAGTAGAAAGACTTGGTTATAAATTATTATAAATTGACTATATGAATACCTTAATAATTTAAAAAATAGATTTTAAGTCTCAGAAGAGTAGCACTTTTTTTAGGATTTATTTTAACAGCATTCTCAATCAATATAGCCATAATATTTCTATAAATGGAGTTGTTTCTTAGGATGTATAGAGTTATTTACCAAAGCCTTTATAACTTGATGTTACGTTAAATATCTTGAATATTATTTTCGAATACGTAAGAAAAGGTCATAAGATGTTCCATATTATTGTTTTACAATTTCTTGCATACATATCTTTTCACCTTGGGAATTGTAGTTCACATATGCGCAATTAGTTATAAATTGCAGTTACAAAAACACGTTTTTATTAAGTCTTTTGTTGTAGAGAAATATGTTGGACATTTCTATATTATTTGAATTGTACTACAATTTCTCATAAACTATTTATTTACTTAGTAAAATAAATGATAGTTTAATTTCAGTGATGTTTCAAAGTTCAAACAATTTATATTTTATAAAGAGTTCATAACTTTGGTATAGTATTAGTTTCAAAATGTTTCTCAACAGAGTCTTTGCACACATTATTTTATTGGTTTTGGTAATATTTTTAGTAAAGTACTGGAACTAAGTAGAGTAATCAAAGTTGTATCAATGCAACAGTTGTGGGACCTAAATCTGTTTACCGCTGCCGTTGTTTAGACTTGTAACACTGTGACAACACAGAGTGATGGAAACCCGTATTGAATCTATTGATGGGGCGGATAGAAACTACATCGGCAAATATCAAAGTCATATTCCACCACAACACTAAAACATTGATAAAACGTAAAATAAATGAATAAAAGTAACGAATGAAAAGAGAATTTCCCTAGTCCACAAAGTAGTTCAAATAGGAGAAAAGGTTTATTTTATGTCATTAATAAAAATATTAAATATATAGTATGAAAATTTAAGAACTTATATTGAAACGCATTTCCACAAAAAGAGATAATCATTTCATCTTTATAATGGTAAAACTATAGATAGACCGCTTCGATTGTGACCTACAGGAAGAGGTGCGAGAAATATTCACTGAGTGACGGACGTGTGAAAGAGACAACAATTAATTGTTTATCTGATGTATCATTCCATTTAACAGTTATCATGGAAACTAGGTAGGCATTTGGCCTCACTATGACAGCAGAGTAGCAAGCCCCACCTATTAAGTCATCAGCAAAAGTGGCCATTGGATATTTTGATTAAAACTAACAAATCAAGCTTAGAATGATTAAATGAGAAGATAATTATTTGGTATTTAAATAACCAGTAAAATAACAACAGAACAATGAACAATAATGTAAATAATAAATAACAATAAAACTTGTACAATAAATAATGAAAGTTGAAAAGAAACTAGAGCTTGAAAGTGTTGTTAATCATGGTCCTGATGCACGGTGGTGGAGCGATGGAACACTACCTCTCCGCTGCTGAAACACCTACATGCACCAAATGTAGGCCTCTTACTAGCCCAGTGGTTAGCACTTCTGCTTCATATTATGCAGATGGTCACGGGTTTAGATCCTGGGAGAACCACTCAAATTTGCTTGCGGATTCTGGACTGTCGTCCGTTAACAAATTTTGTAGACTAAGTAAAAATGCCATTGGAGTAGATAGACTAAAAAAGGTACAAAACACGCAGGCTACAACATATCCGGCCTAGTTGTGCATTATTTGCATTATGTCAAAGTAGATAAAAACGGGCTAACGTTTACAAACATTTTTACTATGATTGGAACTCGATTAAGTTTTAATTCATTATTATTTGGTACCTATAGGAACATTTTTATACCAATGAAAATAAAAAGTCTTCATAAATCACTACTGATGCAACCATTAACAGGTAATACACTGATTTGTGGCTTACAAATAATTTAATGTCAAGACTGTAAATATTTGATCGCATTATTATTATTTATATGCATTAAATAATATAGTTTACTTATTATACTTCAATAGATTAATTAACATAAATGGAAAATAATAAACCTTTTGTCATTATAATATAATAAAATGATTAGTTGTACGAGTGGAATTTTTGAATCCTTACTTCGTTAATTAATAATAATGTGCATTTCAACATTTAAAACGTAATATTTGGGCATTTTTAAAACGATGACATTTTTAAAGACATTTTCAGCCTTGCATCATCTCTAAAATTACGTCTCTAAAAATACTAAAATTTAAAATGTATGTTCGACTAATATATCATCTAATAAGTGTCAAAAGCAACATTTTATTACACATCTATTGAAAGCTACAAATGTATTATAAATGAAATGATAAATTTTTAGTGTGTATATTAAAATAAAAACCTGTCCTATTTGGAATATTTTAGCCTGAAAAACATTTTGTCTATTAATATATTACAAATCACTCACGTCTGTAAGAATATTGGAATACGGCGGGAATGTAAAAGGCAATAGTATTAACATTAGTTGCTATGTATAGATCGACTAGTAAGTAAAACATTTACAAACAAAAAAACAATAACGTAAGGCTATAATTCCTAATAATGTTTAAAATCCTTTAAATTAACAGTAAGCTACTTTGTATGTAATTTCTATTAAAACTGGTCGGTACCGTAGTTGGTTCAATTCCAGCTTTATGTGCTAAAGGTTGTCAGTTCGATCCCAATCAGAGTCAATACATTTTGAGAAGGATCAGCTGATAACCACCGGCTGTTCATTTGTCATTGGGCTATTAATTAATGACACTTTCTAAGGAATAGTCGGCCTTGGTTTGTAACAATGACTACATTCACTCATCTACACTCATCACACTCATTCGAAATCCATATTCGCCCATATCTTGACGATCGACGTCTTATGAATAAAAAAAAAAAATAAATAAATGAATAAATAAATTTCAATACTATTGTACTAGACATAACACTTTAAAACATATTTGTATGTTTTTGAGAAAAATATTAAAACGGATAGTTATCTTCCATAACCTGTAGTCTGGTGAAATTAAATGTTGAACCGACCTCTCTTAATAATCAGCTTGGGTTATGAAATGTTTCATTGAAATTTCTTACTGATAGTGAGAACACAAGTTTAGAGCAAACATTAGTTTTATGTTGTTAAATGCACATTTCCAGTACAGATTAAAGAAACATTAAATACGCAATCAGTTCACATTTAAAGTGCAATTTAATGGCTGTTAGGATTAGCTACGGTAATTACAAATAACAATAATTACGTGAGCACTCATGCAAGGGTTTGTGTTCCACAGTCCCAAAGCAAATCTAAACGGGAATCCCAATGACATTTCGAACACATTGGCCCATTTAATCAATACCTCTTGGTTGATGACAAATTTATGAATGTCATTATGGAATATTATATATTATTACGGAAAGAAACTTATAAAATATTGGATGGTAAAGACATGCTTGTAATGAAACGATTTAAATGAACATTATTTCTTTATGTGAGTAAATAAGAAAATAGCTTTTGTTCGTGATTTTTTGACTGCTATTTTAAAGAAAACTATTAACAGCAATGGTTAGTAGAACATTTGTTTTTCTGAATATCTCTTAAACAAGTGATATTTTAAACACGGGGCACTTGGAGACGTGTGAAAACAAGGCAAGGCACAACTCAGTGATGATTAATAACATCACTAAAAAAATGTCATACATAGTAGATTACTGTTGTAGTCCAACTGCTTAATGTCAGGTGGGATAAAGTAAAAGCTGTATCACTCTACGTTGACGCACAGATTTTTAATGAATTTAGGTAGTGCCGGGAGATCTTACGGGGCACGATATTTCGGGATGACAATATTATCTGACCTACTATTGAGACAAAAATACCTTGGGTTTATTACGCAGACATGGACATTCATATATAAAAAGGTAACTTACACTGTGTGGTTGCTTAACGTATGAACTATTGATTGTTTTTTGCCAGCAGTTATTCTAAATAATAATCTGTACAAAAATGTCGTCTGTCAGAGAGCTAATTAACTTCTTGGTTTTGATATATGTTTGTTTTCCAGCAGTTATTCTAAATACTAATCTGTACAAAAATGTCGTCTGTCAGAGAGCTAATTAACTTCTTGGTTTTGATATATGTTTGTTTTCCAGCAGTTATTCTAAATACTAATCTGTACAAAAATGTCGTCTGTCAGAGAGCTAATTAACTTCTTGGTTTTGATATATGTTTGTTTGCCAGCAGTTATTCTAAATACTAATCTGTACAAAAATGTCGTCTGTCAGAGAGCTAATTAACTTCTTGGTTTTGATATATGTTTGTTTGCCAGCAGTTATTCTAAATACTAATCTGTACAAAAATGTCGTCTGTCAGAGAGCTAATTAACTTCTTGGTTTTGATATATGTTTGTTTGCCAGCAGTTATTCTAAATACTAATCTGAATAAAAATGCCATCTGTCGGAGAGCTAATTAACTTCTTGGTTTTGATATATGTTTGTTTGCCAGCAGTTATTCTAAATACTAATCTGAATAAAAATGCCATCTGTCAGAGAGCTAATTAACTTCTTGGTTTTGATATATGTTTGTTTGCCAGCAGTTATTCTAAATACTAATCTGATTAAAAATGCCATCTCTCAGAGAGCTAATTAACTTATTGGTTTTGATAGACACAATTTAGTTACAAAAATATGAGCGACATGAAACAAAACAGGCTGTGTAATTTAACATAACTTCAACATCTTTAAGTACTTAGAATACAGTTTTAAAGGCTGCTAACAATATAACTCTCTCTACATTAAGTAATCCTATATTATAACTTATTAAATAGAGTAAATACAGGAAATTACAATTGTTTTCAAGAATAGTAGGTGTTTGACAGGTAATCTATAAAGCTATGATTATTAATGTGTTTTACATTCACAATAACAATATATGAACATTATTTTAAAACAACTTTAATGCAGTGCTATACTGATTAATTAGGTTTTAAATACTAAGTAATTAAATATTTTCTATATAATTTTTTTAATTTGATTGCTATTCACTAAAAATGTCTTTCTATTATTTTTATAAATATTATAAAAGAGCATGGTGTACAATTTACATTCGCAAGTCAGACAAAACAATAACACGGCCCGGAGCTGTTGCCAACTTTACAAATTTCCGAACTCCATTCATTAAACAATGCAGTCACACTGCTGCCCTATTAAAAAGTTTTGCTGTACCGCTAAGACACTCCCTACTTCACTGGTTATGCTTTTCTGCTGCCTTCATAAACCCTTTTGGTGCAGGATTAGTTCCCTGCTGGTATTTTTAAGATTGGCACTTAGTGGCGCAGTGCTGTAACCTTGGGACTTGGGACAAAGTGATGATGAGAGTGTAGGTGAAAGGTTCTATGCTCAGTCATCTGAATACCAGCGTGGCGTCTGATTAATGGTTCCCATCAAGGTTGCCAATACTGGACTGTCAATGTTTGGTGGTAGTTAATGTTCAGATGTTTTGTAGGGAAGAGAACTGAGGGTCAGGCTTGCCACTTTGTTGAAAGTCAGGCCAATACTAAGTGGTTCAGATTTCACGTAAAGCTGTTGGTCTCTTAGTTGCCCTAAGGGCATAACCATATATGTATATATCGTATGGTTTTTGTCAGCTACCATTATTATTATATTTTTTTATTTAAAATTTGTAACAACTGAGTTTTATAGTTGGACAAAAATTCCAAATTTATTACACTATAATAAAAATAAATAAATAAATAACAAATAATCTCCTGTATCCCCTCGGTATGTAAGCTTTAGCAATGGACAAGACGCGACTAGTGAAACGATCGAAATTCATTATTGTAGGAGAAATGAACCTGATTCTATCATCAAGCCTGGTGGTAAAGGCCTCCCAGTGTGCTTTATTGAAATTCCATCTAGGCCGTGGAAAAGATCGATTTATGGGAATTTGGATTCCCAATGAAACCAGCACTGGCCTATGTGGTATTAATAAATAACTCTTTCTAAAGAACAGTTGACCTATGTTTAGTAATAGTGACTACAGTAGTTAGTCTATAAATCTGTTCTGAGGAATGTGAACGTGGTTTGCCGAAATCGATCACCGTGGACCGTGAAATGTGTGTAGTAGGCCTAGCGAAAGTTTTAGTGTTCGTTGTTTTCCTCATGTGTGAACTGTGCTTGTTAAGTTTTAATTAATTTGTGACGCGTCTCACTTAGACTTATTTATGTTCTTTAACCTGCCGTATTCACAGCGAAACGTGTAGTGTTCTCACTATCACACGCTGGGAACTGTTTCACGGGAGGTAAAGTAAACCTATTTTAGTCTATTTACAACAGTTCAGTGGCTTCAAAATGGATATTAATAATTTTAGAGGTCTATAAAAGAAGAATAATGCCACAAACTAGAGGTCCATATCTCAATCCAGTACAAAACTATAGCCTAACAACATTTAAACTAAAAATTACATTTATAATCAATAAAAAAACTCTTTTTGAATTAAAGCAGGACTAGGTTTGAAAAAGGTCGATGTAAGATTTTAACGTTGAGTTTAATTATTTTAAGTTAAGAATAAGTCCGTAGAGATCAGTCAACAAAACATGAGTTGACAAAACATGAGTCAACAAAACATGAGTCAACAAAACATGAGTCAACAAAACATGAGTCAACAAAACATGAGTCAACAAAACATGAGTCAACAAAACATGAGTTAACAAAACATGAGTCAACAAAACATGAGTCAACAAAACATGAGTCAACAAAACATGAGTCAACAAAACATGAGTCAACAAAACATTAGTCAACAAAACATGAGTTAACAAAACATGAGTCAACAAAACCATTGGTTTTTAGCGTAAATGTTTAATAAACCTTTGACAGGCTGTTGTTTTGTACTGGATTGAGATAGAGACCTCTAGTTTATGGCATTGTTCTTATTTTATAAATACCTTTAAAATGAGATGTCACTTAATGGGGGTTTGCGTTTGAAATTTTGGACTCCCCCAACCCCCCATTTTGGGTTGAGGAGTTAAATTCTCATATAGCGTAAAAATCATCATTAGTCATTACATAACTATCCCCCAAAGGATATTGGTTTATTTCATTCCGTCCGGGGGGGGGGGACTTTTGGGACACCTTGTTTATCTACTTGACGGTATGATAAAAATTCTTTCTTTCATTTCAATTTCAATGGCAGCAGAAGGTAAACGACTTTCTAACTCACTACAGAAGTCTAAATAAACATATGATTAGGACGCAGGAATATAAATTATAATTATTGATTTAATTCAAAGTAAATGTGAGCTTTTCACGATTGACCGTTATTTGACGAGTTGACAGCTCCCATATTGACTGATTGCAGTTGCAATTCCACACGTGGTAGTGACATACTCTATGATTGATACTGGTGCCAGCATCACTTAACTACGATTATTAATGACCGTATGTATCATTTATTCAACGTCAGTTAATTTCAACTAAATGATTTTTTAGTATTTATTTTACAATTTAGGTTATACAAATGTACAAAGCGAATTAAACAGGGTGGAAACAATATGGAAAAGCTTTCACAACAACGTGATTTTTTTACATAGATAATTTGGTAATTTATGATTATTAATAATGTGATTGTGTTCTTTGAAGTATAATTTTTGATCAAAATAATGTACTTAACACCGTTAAATAGCGGAGAAATATATTGTTCAAATTAGTTCATTTGAAATTCTAATGACCGTTACTCTGGAAAGGATAAAACTTTCGAAGTCCGGTTTACAGTAATTAATTTATCTTGAATAGACCTTTCATTTGATACCAAACTCGACCTAGGCATGCGTTGAAGATTTTCATTCAACTCCTCGTGGGCTGTCCCCCTGAAAAAAATAAATGTCACTAATGGCGTCAAAACGTATGCTCTTTGTAACCATGACCATGTATAAAATTTAACTTTTACAAGTGAAGTCATACAAAAGTTGTGAAAGCGTTTCCAAATTTTTTCCACCCTGTATGTTTATACAGCTAGGCAAATTTCTTAAATACGATGTTAGATCTACAATACCTGTCTGTTAAATACCTTATAAAGCTATGTTTGAAAGTACATATTGTGAATAAAAACTCTCATCTAAAATATAAAGTTATAAGACAAGAACAACTACGGCAGTAATGAGATATAAAATGAGCTTTACTCTTTTTCTTGATTGCAGTTATAGTGCTAATAAACATTCATATATATAATAGTAGTTTAGGTTATACAATTATATAGAGTATTAAGCAGCGGAGGGGACGTTCCACCACTCAGCCGCCATACATAGCGTACGGTGTCAACTTCCGTTTTCAGGCTACGGTTTGTGTTCAATTTCCGCAACCGTTTATTCGTAAAACACAACTGCGACGAATTGTTCAAGTTTGTTTATAGTGTTAGGCCTATTTATAATTTATATTATTACTAATTGTGTCATTGTTGTTATTAACTGTTGTTTTAATGCTAAATAATGATCAAATTTAATCGTTATAAGCTTGATTCGATAATGTTAATCAAACCAATGATAACTGCTGATGATGACGTACTGGGTGGAGCTTGCTACTGCGCTGCCAGCATGTGGTCTACCATCTAACTAGTTTTCATTACATTTTTTAAATATATTGACACATTGGGGGAAGAGTAGTTAATCTCTATCCCACTTTCACCACTCAGTACATCTCTTTCACACAGGGGCTTTCAATGGATTGTAATATAACGGTGTATCTGTAGTATTTTATTACTCATTAGATTATAAGAATTTATGTTAATTATATTAGAGCTGGTTAATTATATTACCAATCAATATATTTAAATAGTACACTACAACAACATCAGTTGTTATATAACAAGCATATCATGGCTAGAAAAAGGGATAACAGAGAATATGTATGTGCTGTGTGTGTAAGAGTGGTAATAGAGAACGATGAGGGCATAAGCTGTAATGGTGGGTGTGACCGTTGGTTCCACCGTAATTGTATGAAGATTACAAAAGCAGAGTATACAAAGTTAACAGCGAATGATTCTTTGAAGTGGAAGTGTAGCCGTGCAGATTGTAAGCCCGAAAATCTCTCTACCCTAACTGATCTGTCAAATAAAATGTCCCTTATATTGGAAAGAATGTCTAACTTGGCAACCAAGGATGAATTCAAGGCAGTCACAGATGGCATTTCTCAACTGAGTCAAAAGGTCGTAGGGTTAACTGAGAAACTGTCGGATATCGAGCCCCGTTTAACTACAGCGGAAGAAAGTATTTTTAAAGTTCAGGCCGATGTGCAGAAATTGATGGAAAACCCGCCTATGAACAATGAGGAAGATTTGATAGCTGAGATTTCAGATCGCTCAAGGAGGCTTCACAACGTCATTCTATACAATGTACCTGAAAGCACAAAAACACTCCCTAATGATAAAAAAATTGAAGATCTAAATATTATAACTAAAATATACTCAGCCCTAAAGGTGACACTACCCAATCAAGTTTCATACTTCAGAATAGGAAAATCTAGTCATAGATGCCGCCCTCTTAAACTTATATTCAAAACTCAGGAAGATCCACTTAACTTATTAAAAAATTTCTCATCTGAAGATATAGCGAAGGCGTATGAAGAGCTGAGTGAGATCTATATTTCTCGTGATAGGACGCAGAAGGAGAGGCATTATCTTAGCGAACTTAGAAAAGAACTTGAAGCTAGAATCAAAGGCGGAGATAACAACCTAACAATTAAATATATTAATAATATTCCAAAAATTGTCCAGAAGGTCCAAAAAAACTAGTTAACTTGGCCAGGAGATCAAAATGTCTTGAATGCTTGTTATTTTACTGTGTATATTTATTTATTACTTCTATTTATTATTGTTAATTTTTACTGTTCTTATTAATGTTATGTTTTTCCTGTTATTTTATTACTTCCATTTATTATTGTTATTTATTACTCTTATGTATTCCTGTTATATTATTACTTCCATTTATTACTGTTATTAATTCTGTTGTTTATTACTGTTATTTATTACTGTTTTTCCAAATTGTTTTCTTGACTTTATATTATCTTAAACCACATTCAACGTTTACCTTCAAAGTTTCTCATAGTAATTGGTTATATAATATTATACGTTATTTATAAGTATCAAATTGTAAATGGTTATTACCGTTAAATAAATAAATAAATATGTATTTGCAGGATCCCTCAAGTTCTACCACAAACAATATATTTTGATAAAAAAATACACTAAAAGATACCATGCCGTATACACTAAAAGACCAATATTAATTGATATTTAGAATATATACGTAGAATAAACTTCATTTGCAAGGTGAAAACTAATATTCATAACCATATAGTGCTTGTCAATGAAACACTGCATCGAATCGATGGAAATGGATATCTTCATACATCTCAAGGTAGCATTCCGCCAATAACTACAGAAAATGAATAATTTTGTGTTTGTCAAAATGCAGCTCCCATTGTTTGTCATTACAAACAGCCCCCCACCCGCTATGGCATCAGTCAATCCAACGGGAAGGCCGGTCACACTACTGAGGGGTAGTTGGTAATGGATCAATAACAAAGGCTGCATGTCGTGCTTGAGGCAATCCCCTGCTCTAACAATGTAAATTTTCTATCATACACAGCCTTATTTGTGAAACCAGAGTATTGCAAAAAGTAGATTAAATGAGTTAAACAATGATTGTGAAAGTGAACCATAATAAATGGAACAATGTATTCCTGTACAACGTATCTGTTCATCCTGAGCATTGATAGTATAATATAATTTGTAAATAAAATAATTGCCTTGCTAGACAGTTTTATTCGTAATATCCTTAGAACCTTCCACTGTCAATTATATGGAATAAAACAGCTTTAATTTAACTTTATTTTACTTATTCTTAAGACACAGATCGTCAAAATGTTGATGAATATGGATTTCGAATGAGTGTGATGAGTGAAGATGAAGGAGTGTTGTCCAATGAGTGTAGTAACAATTTACAATCTGAGTTCGACTTAGCTCGGAAAGGACTATTTATTAATAGCTCAATAGTCAGGGCAACTATGGGACCTAAAACGTTACGTGGAATCCGAACTACGTAGTGTTGGTCTGATTTTCAGCTAACTGACAAGTCTGACAGTCTTCCCTACACAACATCTCAACTTTGACTACCATCCAACATGGACACCTTAAACTTCTCTAGTAGTGTCCACGTCGATGGCAACCACTGAGTGGACGCCGTGGCGGTATTAAGAGGATCTAGTATGAAACCTATTCATTGATTAAATACTGGAACAATAATTCATTTAGAATAAACAAACTTCAGTTAATACTCTGTAACGATATAATGTGAATGCCCGTAGCTTAATCGACATATTAGCACAATATTGTATTAGGGATATTTTACTATGTAGTAATTAATTATTTTGTATAATTTTTGTTATTAATCTAAAATAAAAAAAAGCTATATAATAACACAAGTAAATATTTAATAGCAGTCAAAGCATTCAATATACAAAGGACCATTTTGTTTACATATAAATATTATATATCTGAATACATACAATTTCTTAAATTGAAAAACAAATTGTTAAAAGGGAATTCAGACTATTTTTATATTCATGACAAAATAAGTTTTAAGATTTAATATTTGTTGTACGATTCAGTGAACAGCGTCTCTAACTTTGTTCAGACATATTACGACAATCAAGTTAGTGTGGAAGCTGCAGTGTGCCATCAGCTGTTACAACTCAAATTCACAAACATTAGCCTTGCTACTCATCTGACACTTGTAGGGTGATATGTATCTGTAGATCACTTGACACCTCGACCTCGGATTGTGATAAAAAAATTATTAAATATAAAGAAAGTACTAAGCTGTTATAATTATATTAGAAGTTAGTTACCTGCCATTGTATACAGTAAATATCGTTGAGTCATGTTCAGTGGTTGTAGTGTCACGAATGTTATGTCATGCGAAATTATAGTTATTAAAAGAGCTTTAATTTGTAAAATAGAAGAAGAATTAAAACATTTCATTAATTAATCTGTAGGAGACCAACTGTTTCACGGAATTAATTTAACATGAGTACTAAAAATGATCTATGTACACAACAATAACGCAATTTGCATTTCCTTGAATATAATACTTTAAAGTTTTTTTTAAAATGAACCTTATCCGCCGGCTACCATAATTCAATATGATGTACCTTACAGGTTGAAATATTAAAAACTAAGCAGTATTGTAACATTTTATATAAATATATATATTTAATTCAAGTAGTCTATAAGTACATAATCTATAAGAAAAAAAGGCCAGCAAATGCATAATATTGTGTAACTATAGCAAAACTCAACATAAAGTAGTGTTTATACCATCACCGTATTTTGAGTTGTGATTTATTGTGAATAATTAAAATAAAAACAATAAAATTGAACCAGGGACAGTAAAAATGACAATAATATCATCTGCCACAGGATTGTGATCATTAAATATAAAGAAAGTACTAAGCTGTTATAATTATATTAGAAGTAGAGATGTAAAGATTTCTTCTTAATTCGTTAATATCAAGCTTAAGTAACAAGGAACACCCTGAACATAAAACAGTAAAAAAAATTAAACTTTGCATGGTTAACTCCGTTTTAAAAATTCGAGGAAATACTGTTCGTGTATGGGTGGACGGAGGACATTATCACTGTCCGTATATGGGTGGGCAGGAGGGCCATTACCACTGTCCATATATTCATTGCCACTGTCTATGTATGGGTGGGTGGCAGGGCCATTGCCACTGTCCGTGTATGGGTGAGCGGGAGGGCCATTACCACTGTCCGTATATGGGTGGGCAAGAGGGCATTGCCACTGTCTATGTATGGGTGGGCGGAAGGGCCATTACCACTGTACGTGTATGGGCGGGCGGGTGGGTCAATATCATTGTACGTGTATGCACTAACATTTTTAGTGGTTACCTTTAAGAGTAGGAATGTTATTGTTTGGATTGCAAGTAAATGTCCCTTTTTGGCTGATATTGGAAAATAATTCTTAATAACTTTATTGCTTAATTTTTCTTTATCATATACATGGATAAAAAATTTAAAGAACCCTTGGACATTTTTAAAACGTTGTGAAACACAATACAGTTATTTTGAGACTTCATATAATTTTCCGGTATTAGAAACAATTACGTTATTTATAACCTATTATCATTCTAAATCACCAGACTTACTCTTAATGAGTATGTTATATTCTATGGTTATGTTACATAGAAAACTTAATTATATACTATATAGGCTTTGGTTTTGTTTTGTTAGGTATAAAACATCCCTTCACAAGATGAAGCACAGTAAATTTACAATTCCAAACAATACTACAACATTGATTAACGTTCGGAGAGTCACTTAATGTATGTTTTTATTAATGTATACTATAAATCCTATTGGTTTTTTAAATTGTGGTTATTCATAAGGTTAAAATATCGTTCTTTTAAGTAGTAGTTTTAATAAAGACTTGCATTCTTCTTAAGGCATTATTATAGTTGAACTGTTGTGGGATGGACACGTGTTATAGATACATACTACTTACGTTACGTTTAACGCTGGAATTAACCAGTCTAGGATTGTTTCATCTTTTATTTCATTGCTTTCCATTTAAATGAATGGAACAAATAATAAGGAATCATAGTTAACCTACCAGTAGGGATTATTAACCAGAAGAGTTCATTTAAGGATAAGTTTGAAAATTATTTTTAAATGGGAAATAAAGAACGAAATATCGATTCCTTTGAGGAAAGAAAAGGTTTTGGACATTTGCCATCATTTACCAATCACGACGTTTCGATTTGGTAAAACCCAAACCTTTTTTAAGTGCTAAAAACTAAATTACATCAACACAAACATGTTATAAAACTACGTTCTTAAACTAATAAACTTATCTACATTAGTAATTATCTACATTTTAACCTAGATCATAGAATGGGGTACAACAAAATGAACTTCTAATAAATGTAAAAATGTTAACAGTGTTAAATTAATATAACCAATTAGGCGTTGCCAAGGTCACGATATTAAAAAAATAATGTTAAAACACAATTAAATTAATATTCAAATCAGACTGAAATGAGATTGTATAGTAGTCTCAGTCCTTCCGAGTCACATATATAATTTTTTGTGCATGCTTAATGTTATTTTAAATTAATAGTGTTTTTCAGGTACCATATATTTATTTTATTTATGATTAGTTAATGAATCTCATTTAAATCTGATTTTAATATTAATTTAATTGTGTTTTAACTTTTTTTTGTTGATATCGTGACCTTGGCAACGCCTAATTGGTTATATTAATTTAACCCTGTTAACATTTTTATTGTTATGAGAAGTTCATTTTGTTGTACCCCATTCTATGATCTTAAAATGTAGATAATTATTAATGTAGATAAGGTTATTAGTTTAAGAACGTAGTTTTATAACATGTGTGTGTAGATGAAATTTAGTTTTTAGCACTTGAAAAAGGTTTGGGTTTTATCAAATCAAAACGTCGTGATTGGTATTTTTCACATAATGATGGCAAATGTCCAACAACCTTTGTATTCCTCATCTGATACTCCATCATTAACAAATTTCAAAAACAAAATCGATTCCTTTATCCTTCATAAATAAAAATACGTCCTTAAAAGTGTACAAAATCACAAATTCTTTTCAAATTAACCAGAACACATAACATTTGTAGTGGTTTTTGTTCAACACTTACCATAACACATTTCACACTTAACTATTCATAAAAATAAAGCCACACATTGAACAGTACATTAAATATCCTCAATATATGCATGACTCATCCATATTTATCGAGATTTTCAAAGATATATGTCGTCTTCATGATTTGTTGTATTATGATTGCTCCAGAAGTTCAGAATTATCATGATGTAAGGGCTAAATAATCGTAGTTCAATAATCGACCCTAGATAAACAAGTGTTGGCTATCAGAGGCGGAATATTGTTCGAAACCCATAATTCG
This sequence comes from Stictocephala bisonia, assembly GCA_035578905.1. Taxonomy (NCBI): domain Eukaryota; kingdom Metazoa; phylum Arthropoda; class Insecta; order Hemiptera; family Membracidae; genus Stictocephala; species Stictocephala bisonia. Next base: position 57,069 of record JAQJVL010002044.1, read on the forward strand.
ATAAAAACAAACGTTTCAACCAATATCGGCCATGTATAAATTAGAGAAAACACATCGTTTGAAATTTACATTTCCCTCTTTACTGGATTAATCCACATTTATCCATTAGCTACCAACCATAATTTTTTAAATATAACAAGTACCATTTACTCTTTTATCAATGTTCCTTAATATATTATAATTAATAAAACAGCATGAGTTCATAGCTACTCAATCATAAGGTATTATAAAAATTCAATTCTATTAATGGCATGTTTATAACTGCACATAAATAGGTCACCATTTATAACAATTCACCTACTTATTGTTGGCTGATAAAAGTAATAAGTGTTCCCGTTCCAAAATAGTTATTTTGTTTAGAGAACAAGTATAATGTTAAGATATTTTGTGCAATTTCATTACTTAATTTGACTGCGTTTTTAGAGAGCCCTATGATCTTAACAATCTTTTTTGATTAGACGATAACATCTTCATAATTTTGTTAAATGATGAAGATGTTTAAACAAGCGTACATTGATTATATACATAGCTGATGAGGATGTAATGCAACCATAATATATATGAAGATATTTCATCTATATTAAATAGAATTGTATTTATTTTTCTGAAAGTGTTCTATAGCAATACAGTAGAACGTCAATAATCCGGATTAATTGGGACCGGACCCCATCCGAATTATCAAATTATCCTGATTATCGAAATTACCTTAAAAAAAGGCCAGTATACACGATTAAAGTACACAAACATTTTAAAACTTTATATTTTCTCTTATTCAATAAAGGGTTTAGAGGTGAAATTAATCAAAAACATCTTTTATGTTCAAACACTGTATTGTAATTTGTTAGTAGCAACATGTGTACAGTAAAAACAACAAACACTATTTGAGCTTTTAAAAAAATGTGTAATAGGTTTTTGAACTGCAGTAGTGGTCCGTTTTTTCACAGCTATGTCTTTAATTCGTTTTAAAAGAATCAGCTGAGTGGGTGAGCTCTCGTTTTGTTTCTCTAGCCATGACATCAGTTTTCTCCGCTGCTACAAACGCTTCAGAATGAGTTGGCCCTGTTTCTTCTGTCTCATGTTCTGGGTCGTCACTGTCAGATTCCATTGTTTCTGTTTCCTCTGAAAGAAATTGCTTAAATAAACAACCAAAAATAAATGCTTTCTTTTCCTTCCTTTACACAGTATGTTACGTACAAAAGATTATCAATCAGAATGTTGGCAAAAAGAGCCACCTCCCTCTAACGCGGCCACTCCCCGTCTCCTCGCTACGCGCTTTTTCGCCATCGTCCGCTTGACGATAAGGAATATGGAGCTGGGGCAGATGGTACGATGGTTTAATTTTTTGCTAAAAGAACAAAACAGGGAATATTAATTTTAAAAAGCTAAATGTTTGAACGGATTAAAATCCGGTCATAACAGTTAGGTAAAGTACAAAATGTCAAAATCCATTTCCGTTTAAAAATTAATTTACATTGGAAACACAATCGGTGTGCAGTAATACGTAGATACAAATCCGGATTATTGACGGTCCGAATTTTTGACGTCCGAATTATCGACGTTCTACTGTATTAATAAAAATAGATTATGAAGACGACAGATTTATCTGAAAATGTAGAAACACTGGTAGCCACACTAAAAATAGATGCGTATACTCCCAGCCAGAAAGTGAAGACGTCAATCGGTTTACTGTTGACGCTGGTAGCGTCACCACAAAGGGATGTGTCTACTACCAACAAGGAAGTGACGACGGCAATCGGTTTACTGTTGACGCTAGTAGTGACACCGCAAACAGATGTGTCTACTTCCAACAAGCAAGTGACGATATCAATCGGCTTATTCCTGACGCTGGTAATGACACTACAAAAAGATGTGTCTACTAACAAGTGACGATGACAATCGGTTCACTCCTGACACTAAAAAGAGATGTGTATACTCCCAATCAGAAATTGAAGACGGTAATCGGTTTACTGTTGACGCTAGTAGCGACACCACAAACAGATGTGTCTACTTCCAACAAGCAAGTGACGATGTCAATCGGTTTATTCCTGACGCTGGTAGTGATACTACAAAAAGATGTGTCTACTCCCAACAAGCAAGTGACGATGTCAATCGGTTTATTCCTGACGCTGGTAGTGATACTACAAAAATATGTGTCTACTCCCAACAAGCAAGTGACGATGTCAATCGGTTTATTCTTGACGCTGGTAGTGATACTACAAAAAGATGTGTCTACTCCCAACAAGCAAGTGACGATGTCAATCGGTTTATTCCTGACGCTGGTAGTGATACTACAAAAATATGTGTCTACTCCCAACAAGCAAGTGACGATGTCAATCGGTTTATTCCTGACGCTGGTAGTGATACTACAAAAATATGTGTCTACTTCCAACAAGCAAGTGACGATGTCAATCGGTTTATTCTTGACGCTGGTAGTGATACTACAAAAATATGTGTCTACTCCCAACAAGCAAGTGACGATGACAATCGGTTTACTCCTGACGCTGGTAGCGACACTACAAAAATATGTGTCTACTCCCAACAAGCAAGTGACGATGACAATCGGTTTACTCCTGACGCTGGTAGCGACACTACAAAAAGATGCGTATACTCCCAAGAAGCAAGTGACAACATCAATATGTTTACTGTTGATGCTATTAGTGACGCCACAAAGCGATGTGCCACACACTCCCAACAAACATGTGACGACAAATCGATGCAATTCCGAACGGGAACCATTGATCAGTAGCATTTTTTAGCGTAGTAAACTAAATATTGTTAAAGTAAAAACATTGTTACATCCCTCATAAATGGATCGTTTGCATTTTAAAGTAGGAAGCTAAAAGTGCAGCATACTCATGTCGTTCTTATCATGTCTCAGAAAGTAAATACTGTATTGCTTTCAAAATTGCCACTCTTATAATTGATTTTCTTTCGTTAGCGTAACAGGAAATGATAAAATTGTTTTAACGGAAATGAAATTTTTCCATAATAACAAACAAAGCGTACTAAAATGTTAAAATAAACGGAACAACTGTTATTAACTCATAAAAATATCATCTTACGACTTTAAAAACATTATATAACTCGCGGGACTCTTCACGTGTTTAATAATTGAAATTTTTGAGTTTTGTTTATTAGATTAATATACAAACGATATAAACATATAGTAAGCAAAAACTACTATTTTCAGATATCTACGCTCTAATAATAAATGCAACGTAATTTAACTTAAACATAATAATTATGTGGTTTTAATAGAGTATTATTAAACAAATAACTAGGAAAAACCACAAATGCAACTAAAAACGGAATAAAAGAGGGCTTATATGATATTATTTAAATATGATAATATTTAATGTATATGTCATTATTTTGGAAGGAAGATGTATAGTTGAAGAAAAATACATGATGTTAAATATTATAAATACAGTATATATATCTGGATATCTGGACTTATTAGCAATATATAACATAATTTACGATTATGATTATTCAGATTATTGTTAAGATTATTTAGATTTGAGACAGTATCACAGCTTGTACGTATTACCTGGCAGCATGAGTGTAGTCTGGTTACTAACTGAGTTTAATTTTATATTTATAAAGGGCATTATATTAATAGAATAATAGTTGGAATAAAAAAGAGATATACTGCTTTAACTGAAATCCAAATCACATAGTATTGTTCTGATTCTCAAATAACTGACTAATTTGATAATTGGAACACACAAGAGCCATGTACACTGCGTCATTGTGTTGGTGAAAACTAAGAACGCCTTGTCCAAAGTAGCTGGGTTACAGCACTACGTCGCAAAGTACTGAACATGAGGTTGCTGACAACTACAAAATACTATATAGAGACAAAACATCGCACATGTAGTAAAATCTTTAATTTTAAAAGTAAGAAGTAACAGATTAATTAACATTGATACAATAAATAATACTATTTATCATATTTCTGTCGTAACCACAAAACAATGGTTTATGAGTTGATATTCATCTTTAATTGCATACACAAAATTGTATTGTAATGTTTATCCATAGCTGTGTACTTTAACATATACACGTTTAATGTATTGCTAGTACTATTGTCACATGTATTTACTTGTAACTAACGGTGTTTGTTGTTTAATTTTGTAACACTGATAAGTCTAGAGAATTGCAATCCTGATGCCATAATTGTATTTAAGGGGTAAAAATAAGAATATTAAGTATGTTTGAAAGTAAAAAATTTTATTGGGCCGGACAGAAAGTGACCTGTGTGTTATATTTAGCGTATATAGGTATTCCAGTTCCAGCAGCAGAGGGGAATCTTTCCACCGCTGAGCTGTCTTACTTCACGGGAATAACTAACTTCCACCTTCAAATGTTAACTAACAACAGTGATTAGTTGAAAAAAAAACTGTAATTAAATGTATATGTTTGTTTATTTTCTATGTATTGTTTATTTTTTATTCATTGTGTTATATATATAATTATTTGTTATTTGAATACTAAATGATTATTTAATTTAAACGTTCTAAGCTTGGTTCGTTGGTGTTAATAAAACCAAACAATGGTCACAGATACTAATGACGTAATGGGTGGAGCTTGCTTTTTCACCACAAGGACGCGCCCTTTCGTTACCATGGTTACCACGAATATTTTAAAATGGAATCACACAGTGGTGGAGTAGTAGATCTACTTCTCACTTCCACCTATCACTACCTACATCTCACTCACATCAGTGCATTCAGTAGCTCGTTTTATATGACGCCTACCTATAAATACATTATTAATGTTGTATTTAAAAATGTAAACTTATAATTTGATGGTATGTAATTAATCAGTATTCCCGGTAGGACTATGCTCTATGATGTTATTGAATTATCTTTAAACTATTTATGCACGTGATCATCTGATAATTCTAACAATATTTCCCTATAAACTTGATAATACATTTAGGAGTTGATTACGTATTGATTAAATGTTTGTCTCATGTCCATCTCAGGATTTCAGAATGGTGCATGCAAATATGTAAATAAATAACCTAAAATACATAAATACCGGTTGAGTAGAATGTGAATCCACACTATTGTTTTACCACTTCAAACAACAGAATTGCTATGTCACAGAAATTGTCATTAGACACCCAGTTACACGCCCAACATCAGTCAATTTAGGCATCTCCTTTGGTTATAATCGTCATTTACCAATAAATTACTATCACTTATTAACCGCATTACTGTGCTCACCTTGTTGGTAATAATCTGTTTTGTAATGCCGTAGCTTAGATAATATTTTACTTTGAAGGATTTTGTAATATAAATCAATGATATGTAAAGACTCTAATGTAACCAGCTTACTTCAAACATTTTGTAATATAAATCAATGATATGTAAAGACTCTAATGTAATCAGCTTACTTCAAAAATGTTTTCTGGTTGTGATATTTACCATACAAATATAATAGTGACTATACAAAAGTATGTGTCAAAATTTAGAAACACTCACTAGAGCCAGTAATTATTTCAAAGGGAAGTTATGGAATGCTGAGTTTAGATTTTCTTGTTGTAGTTATAGATTTTCTGATCCAGAAATATTGATTTTGTTGCTGTTGAGTAAATACCAACCATAAGGTGCAGTAAATTAAAAGTTACATTTTTAATGATGATGTCAGCATTCTCACCAACAATTATTTTGCATAACACAAATGTAATAAATTCAAATATTATTTTGCCCACAGTCTTACGTAAAAAATAACGCTAGGAGTATTATTTTAAATTGGCGTATTAAACTGTCAGGTATAGGATTTCTTTACATCGAGGGTGAAAAAACATTTACTAACGTAACTCTTTTAATTTAACTCTTAAGTTTTTATTTAAATATTTTTCCAGTCCCAAGAGGAGTTTTTGGATAAACTAGTAAAAATATGACATAAAAATATAACTGAAAAAACATATAGTTCCACTAGCAGTAAAAATTAAGGTTTCAGATACATTTATATATTATTTTTGTTTAATTCTCAATATTTATTAATATGTCGACACTTTATTTAGTGATAGGCCACTACATGTATATTAAGGGTACAACATTAGTATTTACAGTCCGTCGGGATGGACTTCCTTCACTTGAAACACTCCAAGCAAGGGCTACATGCTCTTGTACAGATACTCTGACGATTACGTACCTCACATAAAACGAAACAAACATACAAGTAGCAGTTTTATAACATCTCTACGCAGGATATTTTGCTAATATTACTTTTTCGTAACTCTAGACCTTCGTTGTTAATATGTTTGTCTATAATGAAAACCCCCCTACCTGGTAAAATTTTCACTGGGATTTACTTCCAGTAACATTTGCCAAGCTACATATAAAATTATGTTTTTTACATGAGTTCATAAGTGTATGAAATTTACTCAGTAGTCGTTCTATGTTAAAAAAACAAATAATTTTGTAAAACCAAAACACCAAAAAGATTCCTCATTTTTAAATTTTAAATGATTTATTTAGTAATGTTAAATAGTAACAGTACTCAGCTGTTACTATAAATAGGGTGTGCACGCAGCTGCGTTTGTGATTAGTAAGTCTGTCGTTTTACTCTGTTTTCTTCTTAAAATACTGTTTTAAAATTATAAAGAGCGGACACAGGACTGTGTCACGGACCTTAGCTAAGAATGGTTAAAGTGCTGACGAACTCTCAATTGCTGAAATTGTAATTACGTGGAGAACTGAGTGAGTACTCAATGTGCACTTAAACATAACCTAACAACTAACGAATATTAAAGGAGTGCACGTTGGGCTTTTAAAACTATTGACAACATCGGAGATTCATCACTCACTTCATCTTTCATGGTCAATAAGCTCCCGTGGTGTAGTGGTTAGAGAGATGCATCATCAGAAAGGCGGAGCCCGGGTCGAGACTGTCCCCATGGTAATATTTTTATGTTGGTACAAATACTTTTATTTGTGCTGTATCCTGCTGTTTGAATATCCACTACACTCAAGTTGAAGAAACTGAATACCTGCGCATCTGTAGCCAAACTACTAAAGTTCAAAGTTCACGTAATCTAGAACTGCACCTGTCGAAGTAAATCCAGTGCCTGGTATCGTTTGGACTTCAAATCCCGCAGCACACGTTTTATTATTTTGCTGTTTCCCATTACAGGAACTTGACTAAAAATATCACACGACATCTGCTAATTAGTGAGCCATGTCATTTACTATAGAAGTTTCTAAAACAGGGAAAGACGCCATAATATATAACAATTTTAAATTTAGGGAAGGCTACTCATTGAAGAACGGTGATGTTGCATGGCGCTGTCTGGGTAAAAACTGCAAGGCATATGTAAAAACTAACAGGGAAAAAACAGGAATTTTTGAAGTTAATGATGTTCACACGGATAATCACCCAGTGACATTAAGATCACTCACACCTAATCTAAAACAGGCAAATCGTATAATCCTACATCATTTAACAGTCCGAAGATCTCTGCTGTATCTAACGGTTCTACTCAGAAGGCTTGTAGCACGCCGATCTCCACCAGCCGTACAGTAGATCTGTCATCGAGGGAAAGCCTAACAATAACATCTCAAAACCAGCAGTCTAAATCTGAAAAAGAACGGTTACAGCAGTCAGTTTTGGAAGAAGAAAACTCTGAACTTAAGAAACAAGTAGAGGATCTACAAAAGCAACTAAACAGCGTCATTGAACATACAATTGAAAACGACACTCGCTTACTGCAATACACCGATGAAATATTCCTTATAAATAAGTCACACAGTAAACCATATGATCAAATAACGACCTTAGTGGATTGTGCACTGCAGTGTGACATCGACACGAACCACTTACATCGCCAACAGTCTGTTATACAACAAGAGAATGACACTTTAAAAAAAGAACTAGCTTCACGAATATCAACTATAATGGAAAGGGAAAATGAAAACTTATTTTTAAGGAATAAAAACATACACCTAGAGGAAGAAATAAAACTTCTAATAAATAGAGACAGTGTTACTTGGGATAACTTTAAACAAATGTACCCCAAAGATAGTTTTAAATGTTTAACCAAGAGGATAGAAACGGAACTATATCTTAGGAATATGGAAATTAAGGAGCTGTCCGAGAAGAATTTAGTACTTAAAAATGAATTAAACTCTCTGCAAGCAATTATAGATATGCAACAACATGAACTCGGAGGAGAGAGCGACTACATAGGTTATTCCAACACATGCTGTAATTGCTTTCCACCACTCACCCCTAAGAGTAAAACTAGAAACTCCTCAACAACAACAATACACCACAATGAAAATATTGTCGTACACCCAGACATTCACTGTACCATTGGTGGAACGGAGGTGATTCCACATAACAAACAACTATTTCACCCTGTTGTGTCAAAAAAGAGACGAAATAATTCCATGAAACATGATACATATGACGAAATTGTGTGTGAAAATAGATATGGGGCATTAGCATCACATAACATAGAAGAAGTAAATACCCATAGTGAACGTCAGGTTAATACAAATATTGAACGTCCTGGAAGACAAAAGGCTAGACACAGATGGAAAAGATTATTGCTGGCTTCTGACAGTCATGGGAAAGGTCTCGTTAGGACCCTCCAAGAGCAACTTCAAGATTATGACGTAATGGTTACATGCTACCCCGGCGCGCCCTTCGACTATGCTGCAAACAACCTGGAGAGTCTAACATCGGATTTCGGCTGTGAAGACGTCGCCATTCTCCTGGCAGGAACCAATGATGTGGGCAATGCAAGTGTAAGTGACACCCGAAGCAATAGACAGTTCATTCTAAAGACTGTACACAATATATCATCTAGAACATCAGTAAAATTAATAAATATACCCTTCAGATTTGACCAGCCAGACCTTAATTTTCCGATTCACTGCATAAATTCAACCATTCACAGCAACATTAAGAATAATAAGTCAATTTCCTTTGTTCAAACAACGCATCTTCACAGAGATTGTTACACCCGACATGGTTTGCATTTAAACAAGCATGGAAAAAGAAAATTAGCTAGTATAATAAAAAATTCCCTAAACGAAACTATTTCACAATTAACTGAAGGAAGCACTTCACATATTGCACCTTAATCAGTGGAGAGACGTGAGAACTCTTCGACAACCAACGGATCACTCCTGGCTACTGACGACCTACATCCTAGCGGTAGACAAACAAGTCATAGGGCGCCGAGAGACAGTGGTGTCCAGCAAGGCTCAAGGCTTTCCCATCCCCACTTCACAGACAGTTTATCAGGCAGCTCTTTTAATGTAGAATCGATTTTAGACTTATCTAGTAATGTTTTTAATTCTGACTCTGACTTGTTAAACTCAGCTGTTCCTTTAAACTTCCCTGTGATATTCACAAAAAACCGAGCTAAATCCTTTTAACATAAAAATATTTCACCAAAATATCCAGGACCTAAAGAGCCGAATTGAACCATTGGAAATTATTTTAACAGAAATTGATTCAGGTATTATTATTCTAACAGAACACAATATGACTCATGATCAACTTGAACGGTTAAATATAAACCATTATATGCTAGTTTCACATTTTGCTCGAACCACTGCAAAGGGAGGAGGTGTATTAATTATGTCCAAAGTCGGTTTAAGGGGTAAACAGCTGAGTACACAGGCAATTAGGGATTTGGTAACTGATAAACTATTTGAATGCTGTGTTACAGAATTTAAGATTAACGGAGAAACAGTAATAGTAGCAGGTGTATACAGAATGCCCCAGTTCAATAACAAGGAGTTTTGATCTATATTAAATACTTTATTGGAATTACTAACGAGCAGAAAAAGTCGTGTTTTTATTGGTGGAGATTTTAATATAAATATAATGGAAAGCTCTCCTCAATCCAGGGAACTTAAAAATATATTAAAAAGTAACGGTCTAAAATATCTTATAGACTTTCCAACTAGAGTCTCAGATACGTCAGAAACATGCTTAGACAATTTTTTTTACAAATGTTAACTGTGGGCAAATTTCAGTTACAGGGCTGGTAACATCTTTGTCTGATCATGATGGCCAGCTATAGGAAATATTTAATCTTAATTGTACACCTGTGAATAATAAGAAACTTACATATATTGGTAGAGCATTTTCTGAAAAAAATATAAATTTGTTTAAAACTCTTTTGCAGAAAGAGGATTAGAGATTGGTTTATGATGCTACAGTAGATGAAAAGTACAATACTTTTAATAGAATATTACAGTTTTACTTTGATTTAGTGTTCCCTAAAACACAAAAAACCAGTTCACACAAAAAAGTCGAATGGATAACCATAGAACTAAAACATGAAAAAGAAAATTTAGTACACCTAAATAAAATAGCTAGGGCTTCAAAGAATCCAAATTTAAAAAATGCTGTTAAAGAAAAAAATCGTATGTATACAGCTAAATTGAGCGAAAGAAAAAAAGAATATTTTGACAATGAAATCAAAAATTCTGTTAACGTAATTAAAAGTACTTGGAACATCATCAACAAAGAAACAAAAAAGAACTCTAATTTGGACAGCAAAGAAAATATTGTCCTGAGAATCAATAATAAATCAATCTCCAATCCAGATACCATAGCCAGTATTTTTAATGAATATTTTATTAATATTATAGACGAAATGATAAAAGGGATGAATGGTCCGGATATTTTGGATTTGGCAACCAGCAGAACCAGTCAGTTCTCTTATAATCTTCTCACGCGATTCCATTGCAACCCGTTGATTGAAGAAAATGTCATAAATATAATTGACTCATTGCCAAACAAACGTTCGTCGGGTTATGATGAGGTGCCACTGTCACTGATAAAAGCCGCAAAGAACCAGCTAAAAAAACATTACTCCAATTAATTAATTCCTCATTTGTTTCTGGCATTTTTCCACACCAACTAAAAATATCCAAAATAATACCAATTCTCAAAAAAGGTGATTTAACAGACATAAAAAATTATCGCCCAATATCTCTCCTTCCTTCTATATCAAAGGTGTTTGAAAAAGCTATGTACTTACAATTAGTTGATTATTTGGAAAAAAACCACTTATTTGATGATGAGCAACACGGTTTCCGTAAGGGCAGGTCCACGGTTACAGCACTAGTCAATTTCGTAGACATGATAATAGATTCAATTGATAAAAAATATGTTGTAGCTGGATATTTCATGGACCTGTCTAGGGCTTTTAACAGTGTGTCACATTCGCGTTTAATATCAAAACTAAGTTCACTTGGAATAAATGGAGTTGCTTTGGAGTGGTTTAAATCTTACCTTGAAAATAGACAGCAATCAGTTGAGATTACTCATATAAAAGAAAACAAAATTATAAAAAAGCTATCTACATTTCAGCAAATTAAACACGGAGTACCACAAGGGTCAATCCTAGGACCCCTTCTTTTTCTATGTTATCTAAAAGATATGCCTTCATTGCTTACTAAAGTACAAAGTGTTCCAAAAGGCCTGTTCTTATATGCTGACGACTCAAACTTAATAGTGTCAGCTAAAACAGCCAGTGAATTGGAGAGAGAAGCAAACTTAGAGTTGGCAAAATTTCAAAACTTTTTCTGCAATAACAATATGTTACTAAATCCTCGGAAAACTAAATATATTCACTTCTCTACAGTTCAAAATAAGAATCAGGTTAAACAAAATACAGTATCAATATCGGCACTGAAAAAGATGAAAACATTGATAACACGAAATTTCTAGGTTTGTTAATTGACAGTAGTGCTGGTGCAGTCATGTAGATCATATTATTTCAAAAATTAATTCAGGCTTGTTTGCATTGAGAAGAATGTCACTCCTATGCAGTGAACCAACATTAAAATTAATATTTCATGCTCACATACAGTCACATATAGCCTATGGCATATGTGTCTATGGTAGCACTTCTTTACAAAATTTGAACAAAATATTAATGCTGCAAAAAAAAGGCAATCAGAATAATTTTAAAATTAAGAGCTACTGATTCTGTAAGGGGTCATTTCCAAAGTTTGCAAATATTAACGGTATTTGGCCTATATATTTTAAGTTGTATAATGTATGTTAGAGACCACTTCAGTAAAGTGGAAACTCACTCTGACATACACTTTTACAATACAAGGGGTAAAATGGCGATAGTTGTACCCAACCACAGGCTAGAGTTATTTAAAAAGAAAACTTCAGTAATGGGTGTGAAGTTTATAAATGCTCTACCTTATAGTATTAAAAATAAATTTGACTCTGTAAATTTTAAATCCCTGGTTAAATCATACCTTATTTCTAAATCTTTGTATTCTTTGGACGATATTTTAGTTCTTAGTAATAAGTTAATTTAGTTTATACAATAAATGTAGTGACGCTATTTAATGTACAACTCTGTACTGATACAAATAAAGATATTTTGATTTGATAACAGCTTTTAAATATATTTGTTATTTACATCTTTCTAGAAATAATAAAAAAATGTATCTTCTAAATAAATGAAATATGTTTGATGAAAGATTAAGCGTACCTCATTCAAGTCGTTTACTAGTGTGGAATTTAAGAAAGAACAGTGTCAAATAGGCACTAACTTTTACCAAATTGAAAACGTTGTGAATTAAGAAAGATTCTTTTACAAACTTATAGTTAAATAAACACATTATGCTTAATTGTTACACTATACATAATATTCGTGTAGCATATTAAATATTTCAGATGGTTAAGTTATTTATTTTAAATTGTGAATTTGTGTAAGAATAGATATAAATTATTTAACTTCAGTCTTGCTTTATCAGTGTTGGAGTCATTAACTCCAACAAAATACCTATTCCACGACAAAGTTTCAGCAGGAAAACCTCGTATCTATGAGAACTTTGAACGTAACAAAGTTCCCTACTGACTCACAGTAGAGAATATTGCTACCTTATAATCACTGCCATAATAATATGGTTAACTCATAATAAAGTTATTAAAGTAGAAAACATATTAAATTATCTCAAATGCTTCTATAATATAACATATTTTTGCGAGGCCTTCCACCTACGATGTAGGCATCTTCAGACATCAACGAAATTTGTTAAGACCTCTGATATGTGTTCAAAGTGTCTGAATATATCTGAGTAATAACAAAATGTTGCTGATGTCTGATGAAGATGCCTACATTGTAGGTGCAAGGCCTCACAAAATAAATTGTATTATTTAAGTATTTGGGAGAGTTTAACATTTTTTAATCTTCAAACAATTAATCCAATTAACAAGTTGAAGAATAAGAGGAAATGTTATTATCTAATTATTATATTCATATTACAAATCAAACATTGCTTGATCAAACCTGACTTTTAATTTATTAATAATAAAAATAACTATCATTCTTCATGCTCGTCTCTTACTGGGTATATAATTTGAACAACACAATTACCCAAAAAAGAAGTCTGTTTGGAGAAAAGTTGCATATGGATCTTTTTCAAACGTAATGCAAAAAAAATTTAAAAACACTCTAATGTAAATTTATCATTTAAATGTACATCAAAATTAAAATATTTACTTGGAAATCCAAAGGAAAAATTAAAGATGAAGAAAAATCTCGAATTTACGAACTTGAATGTGACAATTGCAATAAAAAATATATTGGTCGAACCAACAGAAAAAATTCAACAAGATTAAAAGAACACAAATATCATTTTAAAATTATATATTGCTGCGACAGCAAAATACTGCATCAATTTCAACCATAATTTTACAAAATGTAATTTACTAAAAGAAGTTGAAAATAAAGAGCAATTAAATGCTTATGAAACCTTAAATATAAGAAAATACATAGAAATTCTTGTTAATAACGAGCCAGGAACATTTGAAAACTTATTAATATTATTTTTAATTTATACAATATTTACATTTTTATATATATATTTATTATTTTATTTTACCATATGTTTTTCAAATCAACTTAATGAAAACAATGTTAATTTAGTTTGTGTGTCTGAAGATGCTAACTTTGTCTAAAGCCCTAACAAAAAAAAAAAAAAAAAAAACCAAACAAAAACTATTTACTGGAGTGTTTGTTTCATATTATAACATGTTCAACAATATAATGAACGATAGCATTAACAAACTTTATACATTTTAATTCAAACAGTAATCAAATCAGACAAAAATTGATCTAACCTTTAAACATCACTAAGCTATGCCAACTCAATCAAATACAACATGTTCACTTCAAATGGAACAATGTTGTAGCAATGATATCTACGTAGCCATGACAGTAAACAATGTTGTAGCAATGATATCTACGTAGCAATGACAGTAAACAATGTTGTAGCAATAATATCTACGTAGCAATGACAGTAAACAATGTTGTAGCAATGATATGTACGTAGAAATGACAGTAAACAATGTTGTAGCAATGATATTTACGTAGCAATGACACTAAACAATGTTGTAGCAATGATATTTACGTAGCAATGACACTAAACAATGTTGTAGCAATGATATGTACGTAGCAATGACAGTAAACAATGTTGTAGCAATGATATGTACGTAGCAATGACAGTAAACAATGTTGTAGCAAAGTTATCTACTTAGCAATGACAGTAAACAATGTTGTAGCAATGATATGTACGTAGCAATGACAGTAAACAATGTTGTAGCAATGATATGTACGTAGCAATGACAGTAAACAATGTTGTAGCAATGATATGTACGTAGCAATGACAGTAAACAATGTTGTAGCAATGATATGTACGTAGAAATGACAGTAAACAATGTTGTAGCAATGATATTTACGTAGCAATGACACTAAACAATGTTGTAGCAACGATATTTACGTAGCAATGACACTAAACAATGTTGTAGCAATGATATGTACGTAGCAATGACAGTAAACAATGTTGTAGCAATGATATGTACGTAGCAATGACAGTAAACAATGTTGTAGCAATGATATCTACTTAGCAATGACAGTAAACAATGTTGTAGCAATGATATCTACGTACTAATGACAGTAAACAATGTTGTAGCAATGATATGTTCGTAGCAATGACAGTAAACAAGTTTAACTTGCATGGTATTTTCCAAGAGTGTATTTTATATGTGTTATTATTATAAAACAAAGTTTAAAATAATAACAACAGATTTAAAGCAAATTATAAATAGCTCACAAATAATGAAGTTAAAATAAACCAATACATTTTAGGACTCTGCTATAATACTAATAAATGGAAAATGAACATCGATTATAGCTTAGTGATTCTTGTTTAAATTACAAAGAATAAAATGCTTCAAATCAGAGGAAGAAATGGAGTTTCTTGGAAAAGTTAAAATTAAATGGCATTAGTAAGAACAAAAACTTTACCGGGCCTAAGGAGATGATTAGAGTCTGCAAATTGCCTATTCGCATTTATTTGATCCAGCTCCAACACAATTACACAGCTTTTACTGTGGCTTAAAATTATATGCATGAGTTATTTATTAGTGTCTTTACTATGAATTTAAGTTCTTCATAAAATATACATTATGTTGTGAAGTTTTTTACATGCATAAAATTACATCTTTAAATAAAAACTAAAAAAAAAAATGTTCAGGATACATCCTTAATAAATCTAAAAATAGCCGCACAACAATTACGGAACGATATCTTTAACACATTTGTTACACATCTAGTGGTTTAATGAAAATGTCGGCTTTTATTACTAATTGGAAAGTATATAACACTTTTCAACGACGTATATAATGAATATTTTTATTTAAATACGTCAATAGACTAAACTATAATATAATTTTTCATGGATTGTTCAAGGGTTTACTGGACTGACAAAAGTTTCTTGAAGATAGTAACAATTTATTGAAGTAATTTATTTAATTGTAAAGTATGACAACATGAACTAATAATGTTTAATAAATTGTTATCCCACATTTGTAAGGCCTTAATATGTTCGTTTTATAAAAGTCACTTCTATTTGAGTGCTATATATCAGAATTAGTTAAAACAACTAAGTAAACATTCACTTCCAGGACGGTGTACGAAGTACCATTTATCAGAGAAAAGCCAAGCTTATAGCTTAATATTGCTTGTGAGTGAAAAATGTTAAGATTCATATGTTTATTAACACTCAGTATGTCAGTTAATACATTCCCACCCGCCCAACCGTACACGCACATTAGTATTGACCCACCCACCCAACCGTACATGCACAGTAATTGACCCACCCGCCCAACCATTCACGTACAGTGGTATTATCCCACTCGCCCATCCATTCACGTACAGTACTATTGACCCACCCACCCAACCGTACACGCACAGTGATTTACCCACCCACCCATCCATTCACGTACAGTAGTATTGATCCACCCACCCATCCATTCACGTACAGTAGTATTGACCCACCCACCCAACCGTACACGCACAGTAGTATTGACCCACCCACCCATCCATTCTCGTACAGAAGTATTGACCCACCCGCCCAACCATACACGCACAGTGGTATTGACCCACCCGCCCATCTATTCACTCACGTACAGTGTTACTGACACAACCGCCCAACCGTTCATGTACAGTGATTTACCCACCCGCCAACCGTACCAGCACAGTAGTATTGACCCACCCGCCCAACCGTACACATACAGTAGTAATAACCCACCCGCCCAACCGTACACGCACAGTGGTATTGACCCACCCACCCAACCGTACTCGCACAGTTACTCTATCCTTAACACTAAAAATGACCATAACGTCTGTATAACGCAGATTTTTTTAAATATGCTCTAGAGACTAACTAATCACCACAAAAAAGAAGATGTCCATTCAATAATTACATTGCTTCAAGCTAATTCCAAAATGACATTTTTCAAACAATTTCTTTTCGCGTTGCTGCAAAATATTAATTAACTTTCAATAAAAGAGTTACTCAACTCCTTAAATTTTTCTAACGTAAGTAAGATAATTTTTAAATTCTATAAATCAATGTCAACTGTAAGCCTAATGTAGTACTATGGACATAATAGCCTATGGACATTAAATGTGTAAACATATATTTCAGATAAAGCATTTCACTAATAGCTGTCACTCAACAATATTTGGTATACAAACGAACAGACTAAAAAAACTGCTCTCAATTATTGGGTTGAACAGACCACAGGTCAAAAGGTAACCGAGGAATCAGTTCCCAAGTTATATTATATACATTACTTATACTGTAGGTACATAATGATTCATCACAAATATGTTATTTCTCACGATAAGATTTATTACGATTACTTTTACAGTTATTTTATTACAGTATCTAGTCTAAATTGGATAACAATTCAAACTACTTTGATATCATCGTTTGGGATGACAAAAATATGGAAAATTTTCTATATATCTGCGGCTCAAGAGAAGCACCAGACAACATTTCGGTAATATAGAAATTGGAACTTAATATGGAACAAAGCTAAACACAATATATGGAACAAAGCAGAATACAATATATGAGACAAATCAGAACACAATATATGTGGAACAAAGCAGAACACAATATATGGAACATATCATAACACAATATATGGAACAAAGCACATAAAAAAATATGAAACAAAGCTAAACACAATATATAGAACAAAGCACAACACAATATATGGAACAAAGCTGAACACAATATATGGAACAAAGCAGAGCACAACATAAAAAACAAATTGGCATTACTCAGTAATGAGTAAACATCACTAAACTTCACTCCAAGTTAACATCTGCAAACTTTATAATCCATATTAACTCGACCTACGTAAGAGCAAACGTGTGTTGTACTGACATAGTAAACTTAGTTTTCCTAATATTTTATTTATAAGGTGACAGGGAATTTCACGGTTATGCTACCGGCCATTTCTTGGTGATATTATTTTAGTGGAATCAACGTAGATCAATTTGTATTTAGTAGTACAATGTTCTATTGGAGTCAACACTTCTCGTAAATAGTTCCCTAGTTATGTATTTTAGTAATATTACAACTTTTAGTATTACTAAATTTACAAGACTTGAATGGAAAATGAGTTATTTTTGCGTACAAAAACTGAATTTCACTATACAGTTTGTTAGATAACCTTAATTTACATCTACTGGTAGAAACAGTTAAAACATGTCTTAAGCATTAATTTCATCGAAACATTACGTCCTACTGTTGGAAGGAGTTGAAACAATAGTGACCGGGGAATGTACGGTTGTGGGCCAAGGCAGGTTTCGTTATTTATTTTCAGTCTTTACTGCAAAACGTCAAGCACTTTACTTTTTCAGAAAGCCAAGTAATTTGTAACTCTTGTTCGAGGTGTATTCCATGTGTGGTTTTTGTGGGAACCAATCGTAAAATACATTTTAAACACCATCTGTGAGTATTTTGAATAACAGTGAAGGGATCATTGTAATGATCAGTAATTGAAAACAAAATAACTCGTTCCAAAATAACGAACGGATACTATTTACATGTAATATTTAATTTGAACAAAAATATACCAACTATCAAGTTTTATTTTGATACAAAAGTATTTTAGCTTTACCACATTAATATGGATTTTAGATGATATTTAACTTCCTTAATTTAATATTCCATATTTCAATAATTTAATTTCCTTTATTTGAGATTAGCAATTTAGTATTCAACTGTTATTCATATGGTATTTATATTCATATTCACCCAACAAAAACTTTTAATACAAAATATTTTCACACTTTTTATTTATAATACATAAAAAACTAAGAACTAAACGTCTCCATTCTCTCTACATTACAAAAGGAACAACAACGTTAATAATTGAGCATTGGAATATTAAAATGTAGAGCCAAATACCTAGATAATATAGATAGTTTAAATAGTTTGCCTAAATTCACTTTAGGTACATAGATATCAGAGGCACAAGGTCTTAACGTGTTTCCTATTTTCTTTTTCTAATGTAACATGTAACAGATGATAATTCGAAATGTACATATCAACATGTTCATATCAACATTTTGATTTGAAATTCATTTTTAATAATTTTAAATTAAAAATACAGTAGTTTTTTTTTCAAGCTTAACTTACATTTTACATATGAGATAGTACATAATTCATAGGTTGTATATTTTTTTTATTCTTCTGTAGTAAATATACTCCTCACCAAAAATACTGAACTACATACATAATGTAAATAGTAACTTGTGGGGAAATCGTTGAGACGACTAAAGACGTCCTCAATTAAAAGTGAATATTTAACGATATTATTGCCTGATTTTCAGTAGTATTTTATAGTGAATTTAAGCTCACTATTTAATTTGGTAAATATATTGAATAAATAGATAAAGGAATACCACATGGAAATAAAAATTAGCGATTTAATTAATAAATAGTAATTTATGCTTAGAGCATAAAAATTATAATCAGCAGAATATTGCTATGTATATTTAAGTATTCCAACAGTGATTCAATATATTTAGGCTATAAATGGCATGGAACATGTAAAACAATTAATTAAACAGCTATCAGTATATACTGGGTAACTGTCTGAAAAATCCGTACTTAAGTTAATTGTTTAATTCATACATATGGCAATATCACTTTATGGGCGCCAAGGGATGTAGGCTGTGAGGATTAATATGTATTATTTACCGTGGCAACTGAATAATCATCTTTCCTAACTTAACAACATAACCTAAAAAATACAATCGTGTGATGGCATCCTTCTGGCTGAATACACATAGTTTGATAATACTTAATAATATTACAACAAAAATAATATTAACTAGATATTTTATTTCTATATAGTAATATTTTATATTTAACTATGCCTAAAATGAATTTGTCAATAGTTGAACGAAAGGTTATCGTAACAGATCATCGTAAATTAGTAAGTGTTAAATCAAAATGAATAAGTGAATTCACAAAAACGAAACATTTATCTTGTAAAGAGTGAGGTGGAGCTTTAAAATTAATTCTAAATACCCAAATACTCTGTAGTTCTCTCACGTTTACTTAAAAAAAAGGAAAATAAAAAAAAACGTTTACTTACAAACGAGTACCGTTACTCAGTATTTCCATGAAGCTTGAACAAAGTAAGTGTAACCATTACAAGACAAACAGACACGACATTGAGTTAGATATCGCATGGGAAAGTTTTGGGTGTACTAAAGTGAATTTATATATAACATTTACAATATTCAAATCGATGCACTTACAACACCCTTATTTAACTTAGTAGTCTCTGAGTTTGTGCCATTTTGTATTTTCAAAATATAAAGAGAATACAAAGAGTCTTTAAAAATAATACCTAGCTTGGTAAATACCAACATTAATCAACTGAAAAGAAAGATTTATATAATTATGACTCTGTCTTGTTATCGTAATACTTCGAAATGAATTTATTGTTAAAGAAACTGGTGTAAAGGAAAGGTTAGATATATTGAGATATCTTACATATAACCAGAAGTTGATAATTATATGCACAATAACCTATAAACTACAATAAATGGATTATTACTATTAAAAATGGTCTGTGTAACATTAAATGAGAAATAAGTCAATTTAAATAACATAATTATGGTTTTACATGGTTTTTATATATGCAAAAATCACTAATATATAAACTAAACCTATTTTTCTTACAATAAAGGAGGCGTATGCACTGTTAAATTATAAAATAAATGTAAGTGTTTATACATTAACTACATTTAGTGTTCATACACTAACATTTAGTTCGTTGTTAGATTCTATTACCAACGTTTTTTTTCTTTTAAATATGTGGTTAAATTCCTAAATAAAATATTCTATATAATGTTACAGAGTTACTTTAAAAATGATTATTTCATAATGACGGTATAAAATAGTATTATAATTCATACCACATTTAGAGGAAGGTATGTGTATCATATGTAACATTTCGTTTCAGGGATAGAGGCTCTCAGTAAAAAAAAAAAAAAAATACTGTTAGGTAATTTTTTTGGTTATGGTAACTGCTTTACACAAACGTGTTTGTGAGCAAATAAAATTAAAAAAAATGCATGTATGTAAATATGTGTTAAAGAGTCATATATTTTAAAAATATACTCTTATAATAAATGTAAGCTTTTACCTAAATGATCCAATTTTTCACTAAAATTAATCGTTATAGTAATCCCTCCAATATCACTAATATTTTAAAACCCATATCTTAAAAAATATGATTAGTTTCATATAAATAAATAATGGGTAGATTTTAACTGAATATATTTTTAAATAGTGTGAACATTTTAAAAAGGGCAAAAATATGTTACAACATTTCAAATAGGTGCTCAAAATAAAAATAATGTGTTTTCTATGAAGAACAACAAAGCAAAATGTAAAACGCATGCCCTATTGTTGCATTCAATACAGCAACTGGCTGATTTGAATAACAATATCCAGCGTTGTTTGGTAGGAATGCATTTGATTTTCTCTTCATTTACTGGATTTCAGCACTCGTCAACAGACTAGGGATGAAAAATATTTTTAGTCCTTAAAAAGCTTATAATTTATTAAAATATATAAATATAAGTACCAATAACAATATAAAGATATAAATAATACATTAACAATTTAAATGTAAAGAAATGATTAAATATAATCTATAAAACAAGAATCAAAATAATATGTAAGTAATTCATATTTAGGCAATTTTTAAGAGTAGTAGTTATGAATAAATTCAGAATGTTTTTATTTGTTACAAAAATAAAACCTGTTTCTCTGATCAGAAAAATCTGAAAGTGAACCAAATAACAAATATGATAACTGTTGCAGCTAAAACTGTATTACTTTGCATACTTACTTGGTGTAATGGTGTAAGCCATACATTTATACTATTACCAAGCAGTCGAAGATAACCAAGTTGTCATATTTTGATTCCTTAAAAGTTTAGGGTTAATTCAATGTTGTTTTTATTGCAATACAAAATAATCAGGTCATTTGAAATTAAACTGTTGTAATAATTAATGAGCTAAACAGCACACCAAAGTTTAAATTTACATCTTGTTGCTATCAAACGATTTTGTACAGAAATAAGTTGTGTTAGTGTGCAAATAAAAAGAAAATATCTAAGTGTAAATAAATAATTATGAAACAAATAAAAAATTATAGGGGCTTAGAAAGTGGACTGTTTGACGTTTTATAAAATATATGAAGGTATGCAATAGAATTTATGGCATGAGAGAAAGTATTTGGAGGGTTGGGAACGTATTGTGGGGATGGGAGGTTTATTTGTTTACACTTAATAAAATATTATTTATCATTGAGTGCTACATTTACAGATGTTTCTGTTTTAGGTACATTGAAAATTCAACATCAAGGATTAACATTATTTTGTAAGTACATGTTTGTGAAAATATTTTTCTTAATTACACGCAACATTAAATATAAATGTACAAGTTTACAACAGTTCGTATGTTATTATTATTTACTTAAAACTCAAGGCAGTTTTTGAAATTTTATATAGATAAAGAACAATAATGAAACATATTGCTGTAGTTAACCACAACCAAATTATTAATGTTTGGTCGGATCAAGACGTGACAAAAAGCTCATTGGTTGGAAAAGTATTTAATGTGATTTGTGGTTTATTGCTTTTGTCATTAAACACATTCTCGTGCACCTTGGAATCTGGTAATAGTTGAGAGTGGAATTTTATGAAATATCATTGCTGTCGTGGACACACTAGACGAATAAGACATACTATGTACCAAAAGAATCGAATGTTAACAATCAGACTTATATTTTGTTTTACGTCTAAAACCATTCCTTTATTAAAAATTTAAATCTGATTAAAAATTTAGTGTACTTAATTTTAGTGTTCTATTTTTTAAATGGTATTTTTTCATTCAATGCTATCTAGAATCCACTCTAAATCCTACTACAAAATATTTTAGTAATTTATATTAAGTCAATAAAACCATTTTTTAAGATAAATATATGAAACAGCTTTCTAAAAGTAATAATAACACCTCTAAGAAAACAAGCTAAAAAAATAATAGTAATAAATAAAAACGTTTACTAAAATACTACAATTGTCAAAAGAAGGAAGAATATAAAAAAATTACAAATTTGAACAAAGAGATTTTGTAGGACTGAAGGATCTATTATATATGTTTGAATTTATTTTAAATTTTTTTCTATGTCTATCTACACCAGCGGCATTTTTTACTTACTGTACAAACGTTGTTATGGGACAACGGTCCAAACCCATCAATCAGATGTTAGTGGACCTTCCGGGATTTTAACCCGTGACTGCTTATGAAGCAGAAGTGCTAACTACCAAGCTAGCAGCTTGTAAGTCATTGTTTTTAACAATGATATTAAGTAAGCCCACTAAGTTTAAATTTAAGACCAAATTATACAGAACGGAAATAAGTAATCAATAATACAGTCGTTAAGTTTATATATAGATGAAATCAAAATTTGGAGAAGTAAATCTTGATTTTCGCAATGAAAAGTTTTATTGTGACTAATATAATTATTTGATATTCAATAGTTTATTAGTATCGTAAGTTTGAGTGCTGACGACCTCTGCGTGACTATTCACTATATTCACTTATATGTCATAGTGAGAGAACACTTATGTCTAAAATGAGCCTCAGTTGCCCTGAATGACTATTGATAAGTGTGGTGTTTATGGAGCCGTCGGTAATGATAAGTGTTAATTTTGTTAAAAGTTACGAAAAACTTCTAATTCAAAGTTTTAGATCTCTTAGAGAAACGATTTGGTTTAAGTGAATTAAATTTATTTATCGACTTCAATCCTGTGAAAAAAACACCTCGGCAGCTACTCAATAATTTATAATGCTCTTATCATTAACATTATTTATTTACAATAAATAACACAACACGTCTGGCTGAGCATC
Organism: Stictocephala bisonia; assembly: GCA_035578905.1. Classification (NCBI taxonomy): domain Eukaryota; kingdom Metazoa; phylum Arthropoda; class Insecta; order Hemiptera; family Membracidae; genus Stictocephala; species Stictocephala bisonia. The sequence goes on from JAQJVL010002044.1 coordinate 80,878, forward strand.
CTAAATTTACATATGAATAATTTCGTGCATTAGAATATAAATCTAAATTAATATTTACTTAGTTTAAACATGAATATACATTTTAATTTCTTAAACGACAAATATTTTATAATGATGAAGTTTAACAGGAAAGAGAAATAGATGGTATAAAAGCACAGGTGCTAGGCAGCAGAGCAGAACGTATAATGAGCCTGAAAGATTATTTCTGACGAGAGGAGATACGAGTCAAGAAAAAAACATTATGTTTAGAAGTTGTTTGAATAGACAATAGCCACTTGAGAAATTTGTCGGTTGCAGGTTTGGATGGTCATAAGAACGTCTAGTTATACAGTAGTAGAATGTCTACTACTGTATAACTATATGAGATATGAGAAATAGACATATTTCTCATATGTGTTAAAATTATTTTAAAAGAACAGAAATGTTTAAAGCATTCTGAAATACACCTTTCTGAACACATTTGTCTGAAAATAGCACACGTATTACTAATTAAAATATTTGTACTTTTATGTTAATATGGTAAAGTTGTGCTATTCATCTTACTACATTACTTTTGCTCTTTTTTTACGTTAATGCATAGCAAAAATATTAAATAAATACAATATTAACATGATTAAGTAAATTAAATACATGTACACTACTTAAACGCAGCTATATTTTAAAATCCAAACACGCTATATGACATTTATTTATACAGTACTTATTTTCCTGTAAGCGTTTAGAATATTGTGATTGTTTGTATAAAATACGCACAATATTTAGAAGGTGTTTGTCAAAATAATCGAACTTAAAAATAAAAATTTTTTGAATTAAAGAAAAGCTTTAATTAATTAAGCTTTAACTAAGAAAAGCTAGAAAACAGATTTTCTATGTATATTCTTTATTAAATCTGTTTTAAAGTTTAATGAGAGAAGTACAAAACATGGAAAATGTTGTCTATGTTTATTCCAATAACTACTTTGACCTGTAGATATTGATATTGCACATATTCTTAAACAGTATAGTAACACTTTTAGAGAATAAACAAGGCACTGAAGCTTCATAAACCACATTAACAGCAAACATCAATACGCAGTTACAGTTTACCTATGTCACGTCTACCTTCAATTAGACATCTTTGCAGCTTTAACTTTTGAAACTTAGTACTTGCCATATTTTAGTAACTATAAGTATAATTAGCTAGTATTTATTTACACTATATCACGACAATAGTAAAGTAAAATTAGGAATTAACAGAAATAAATTTTCATTTTGTAACTCTCTAGCATTCACTTGACATTTTTACATTTAGATGTTTGTTAGTATTAAACTGAACATAAAATATTTACCAGCTACTTACAGGTAATTAGCAAACCAAACAGATTAATTGAGATTGTTGTGGGGCAGTTATAAATATTTTAGTGTCATATTCATTTTTAAACGAAAAATATATTTTAGCGATAGCATCTTTACATTAGAAATATGTCATAGTTGGGTTCAACTGACTTTATTATTCAAAGTGATTTCTTGGTTTTAGTGATCAGCAATATCCGGCAGAATAAATTGACAATTCCCTTTAAAAATAAAAAGAGAGAAGTCCCTTGAAATCCCTTGAAGAGAGGTTTCAGTGGAATCCTTGTAACCCCGAAACAACGTGAACGAAATGGTGTCCGAGTTTGTTTATGCTATCAGAACTGAAGTAAACATAAGAAAGTTATAAGTTTTTTTAACAATCATATGGTTATAAATATGATTTTTTTTGAAAATATCAGTTTTTCATTATACTTTATAAGCAATGTAGAAATCTAGGTAGAAAAGAATTTATAATATGCTTAAACTATTTTATAAAAAGTAATGTTGTTTTGAATACAATTATAAATTATGACAGCGTTTTTTTTGTATTTTTTTACGTTAGTTCGAACAAACGTAAAACCGCAGATCCTTCTTCAAAACTATGAATATTATATTTATTTTTTTATTTTTAGTTTGGTTCATCATTAAATCAGGCAGAACAATTTTAAAATACCTTTTCATTTTTCTTGTCAACAACTCAAAAGTTTAACTATTTTTGTAAATGATACGAAAATTGTCACAAATGTATTACTGACATTATTTTACCACTAAGAATAGGCCACAATTGAGTGTTTTTAGTTTTTTACGATTCCAAACGTTAATTTTAATCTTATGAAACAACACAATAATGGACTTACTTTATTGCAGAACAATATTATAGATTCGAGATTATTAATGCATTTAGTGATAAGAAAATTATATATACGAACTATCTAGAACTAGGAATATTGTCTCCACAACAGCTGAATCAACACAAAACCCCTTCACAGAAATCCAGTCACGTAATAGTTAGCCGAAGGGAGATTTCGTGTGCGATCGGCGATCCCGTTTCAAATGGATATTTCACTTAGTTACTCAGGGTACCACAAATATTTATTTTAAATTTATTAAATTGTATTAATGGTGTTTTATTTAATATTTTAGGTCAATTTCCTTCGGATTCTTTTATGGAGATGAACCCAAAATACCGACAGTAACAAATGACTAGGATAGTAATTATACGGTTTAAATAACTGTAATAATTATTAAATTAACACAATTAGATGACTTTATTACAAAACTTCAATTTTAATCATAACAAGTTTATTTTAATTAATATTCTGAATGTTAGAACAACACTAAATCAGAGAATCTGGGATACACATTACACTATTGGTGATTCAGTCGTAAAGAGTAAGTAGGAAATATCCATGTCGGTTTGTAATGTTGAACGTCAATCTAATATACAGTGGGTTGTTATAGTTAAATTAGAAGAGGGAAATATTAAGGACAATTATTAAGGAAATATAAGGATTATAATCCTTTCATTGGTTGAGTTTGTTCCAAAGCTATGACTTTTTTATTGTTTAGTGGTTCTTAAAGATTGTCATTTATGAGACTATATTTTAGCTGATTGTCAGTTGTCAATAAGCAACCCAATAATATTGTGAAACAAAGATACTAAAATAACTTAATAATCACTACGCGATTGAATGTTTACTTTGTTTAAGTGATTTTATATATCTTTGATTTAAATGAAGGTTTAGTCTAATAAATAATGGTACGCTTAAAATGTATTATTTAAAAACGTTGACTATTTTCCTAAACCTAGAAGCCCTTAGATAATGAACCTGATTACAAATACTATTTACAGGTTTCAGATGTGTACTAAGAGTGAAGTTTACAATATTTCTTTCTAAATAGTTGAACAAGTTGTTTAAGTTCCCCAAAACTGGAAAAATCAAGAGCCTTTCATTTAGTTCATCATAACAAGAGATAGCTTAGGACTGCGTAACAAAATATAATAAGTGTTATGAAAAATGAAAAGTGCAATTTGAAAAAAGTAAGAAAAATATTATTTACTGATCTGCGCATGGCAAACTGAGTAGCCATTGTTTTAGAGCGGAAAATGGTGAACTAACTGCCAAAGCCTTTGTCGTTATTTTATAAAACATATCTCTTGACCAGACAAATGTAAAACACACTTTACAATATCATGGTGTCATTATTTAAAATATTTTACATACGAAGTATTTCAACAAAATCCACTGCGAAGCACAGGTTCAAGCAGCAGGTTACTTATACGGTTAAGCATGTACAAGCCTTCTTGGTAAAATATATAAAGAGGATGCATGTTCTGAGAAATGCTCTGTTGTCGAATGGCAACTTATTTTCTTTTGAGCTGTTAGTGACGTCACAGAAAGCTTTCTACACTCCTAACGCTGACATGACAACAACAGACTACTGGGAAACTGAATTCTCCAATATATATTTTGCTTTAACGATCAAACCTGATACTGTGAAATAAATCATAGAATATTGTAACATAAATATACTTAACTTTTGAAAATAAGCCAACCAAGTATAATTCGTGAAAAAATGTTGCTATTTAATGAAAATGCTGGTTCATGAGTTATGGGTGTCCTCATACTTATAATATCAAACATAGTTTGAAAATATAAGTAAAATATAACTCAGATTACACCTGATTGACAGTGACATTCTTACAATCCTCTCTACTATCCCTACTTCCAGCCAGTAGAACACTAAGAACAAGGAATGTTTTGTATATTTGAGTCATACTGTCACTTAAGCGCATAGAGTATTGAACAACCTCCTTATGGGAGAGTGGGGTTTGAATGCATGGACTTCACTTTAATCACCTAATGATGAAGTTGAAGTGTATATAATCCAACCTGTGTCAACAATAACACAGTGCTTGTGTAGTAGCACTTACTGGTGTTCAAACTACGACTATATTTGCTCAACGTTTTATTTAGTTTGTCTTAATATTTTAATATTTTCTAAAATTTTCTGTACAGAACATAAACTCTACTGGTTTGACTTATCTTTTGTATTATTGGACACCCTAGAAGAATTAAATATATTTGTTTAACTGTAACGGTTTCTTTACACGAATCGTTTCACCTAGTTAAACACGTGTAAAAGCACAAGAACACACCACCTATTCTCTTGGAAACTATGGGATTGCTGTGATTACACAAGATGTCTTAAATTGTTTGAAAACACTGTTTTGAACATGATCATATTTCATATATTTAAACTCTATGCTTATTTGATTTATATCTACTTCACTAAAAGTAGAGGTTTTATATAAAATGTTAACTAACTAAAGCACGTATATAGATGTGCAACAAGTTTTGTGATGAATGTTAAACCCATTTATTGAAAGCGCGATGATTACTTTACTTTTGATTAGTGGATAACTTTACATTTTAATATTTAAACATACTATTACCATTACCAAGTAGTCGAAGATTACAAAGCTGTCATATTTTGATTCCTTAAGGCTTAGGGTTAATTTAATACTGTTTTTATTGCAATACAAAATAATCAGGCCATTTGATATTAAACTGTTGTAATAAATAATGAGCTGAACAGCACACCAAAGTTTCAATTTACATCTTGTTGTTATCAAACGATTTTGTACAGAAATAAGTTTTGTTAGTTTGCATATAAAAAGAAAATATCTAAATGTAAAAAAATAATGATAAAACAAATTATAGTGCACTATTTGACGTTTTATACAATATATGTTGTCTCAATGGTTGTCAACATTCCATTCTTTTTAGTTGGGTTGAGTGGCAATTTAAACAGTAGTCTAGTAAACATCCCTTATCTCTCTTACAAACAATATTCATAATTTTAAACATTTTATTTCAGAACAGCAATTAAGCTAAGAACGTTTTCTGTAATATAAAATAAACTAAGTAATATCTTGGTTAACCTATTTAATGAAATAGATTGATTTTATTACAGGTATTTAAAGTTTATCTTTTCAACGAGTAAACAATGGTTGATCTAAACATATAAAAGCAAACATCAAATCGATTGGGCCAATCCCAAAATCCCGTTTTCCAGATAATTAATGGATATGAAATGTTGCGGGACGATGTTGAAGTAAACAGGAAAACTACGTGAATGAACAAAAGTTGCAAATTATAAGTTAGCAATCTATTGTATTGTTTGTTTCTTGTCATGTAAATTTTTTTGTTTCGTTTTGTTTTTGATAGTATTGTATATATCTATGTCAGAAATAGTTTAATTTGCAGAAATTTTTAATAAAAATTTTTTTAGTTTTAAACATGGGTAAAAGCACACTTTTAAAGATAATTCTAAGTAGTCCAATTCAGTGTACACAAAGTAAACTATTCTGCTTTTGAGCTCTATATAACAAATATATTTTTATTTTTGAATGAAGGACCCCCTGAACAGACTTTATCAGTCTTAGGGGCCCTATTATTTTTCTCTCTTATGTAACTTATAAACAGTAAAAGTTTAGTAATTTTGGTGAGCCTGGATAGCAATAAAAAAAAAGTATAACTGTGTATTTGTTTGTTTGGTTTTTTACTATACATACTATTGTTGGATAGGTATAAAAAAAAAAAAAAAATGTACAACTGTGTTTATATATTAGTTACTGTTTGTTTATTAATCCTGCGATATTACGGATGTAAATATCATTTCAATAAGGAGATTCCACAGTGATGAAGAGGTAGACATTTCATTTACTTTAATATAGAATTACGTTTAAAAGTCTAATTGACCATATATCATATAAAAACATATAAAAAAACTATTTATATGTTATGATTCTACATTTTTTTCTGAAATAATATACCAAAAGAATGTTCTAAATATTTTTAGTGATTATTCTCCTAAACACTTACAAAACAGTCACAAAATGCCCAGTATTATAAGTGAAAATTGCCGGAGTGGTTCAGGTTAAACCCATCATCTAAGAATATAGAACAATGTAAACAATGTTGAAGATGTTGTAAAACAAGTTAACAAAACAGTCATTGTATAAAGTTATTTATAGTGAACAATTTATAAATAAAAAATAGCTTTTTATTTATTTATTTTAGATAAATATCTTTGGCAGGCTTTAAATAACTTAAATCACGGACTTTAAACGAGTCAAATAATATAAATAAACTGATTTTAATAGAACTTATTTTCAAATTAAATAGATAGTAAAATAAACTATGACAATTACTGTTTCATTCTGTATTTGTTACCTAATGAAAACTTAATTTGTAATAAACATAAATTACATGTACTACATTTAAAGCTTACTTTTAAATGAGATAATACAAGACGTTATTGATTTTATAGTAAAGTAGGCTAAGGTGTGTAAAACATACAAACCAAGGTATCAAAGTAAAGCTTCAAAAATAACTTGGGACTTGAACAAAAGTTAAAATTTAAACAGATTTTACTACTATTGCTCTTTGTGGCTTTGTGTAGATACCTCACTACAGCACCTGTTACGCTTATTATGTACTATTATTGATGTAGCATAAAACTTTTTTGTTTGAAAGCAGATAATATTCAGATTAATAATATTTAAAATTGTTTAATAAAATATTAAATAAATTAATGTGACTCAATTACATTAAGTTTCAAATTTAAATAATTATAATACGACAAAAGAACAAAAATACTGTTTGGTTTGGAGGTGGAGAGCTTTTGTACAATTAAGAGCAGAATGTGTACAGCCACATATGTTCGACAAGAGGGTCGAGTGTGTTGTGAGGCCGAACGATAATAGCACTGACAAAAAGCGAGGGAGGGAGGAGCTTCAGGAGATGAGCACTTTATGTTGAAGGGTTGTTTGAAGGGTAGCACAAACTTGAGAATGGGGTGTAAAATAAATGCTAATATTTACGGAGAAAACAAAAACACGTGTTATTAAAAGTTCAACACTCACCTCGAGATGAGCTAACATTAAAAAATACACTGATAATAGTGATTATTTTGTATGGTGCTTTGAAGAACAAAAGAAACTAATTAAGTGAATTAATGGTTGTTTCCACGTGAATAGAACACTCATTTAAGGTTGATACAGAAATAAAACCGAGTGATCCTGGTAACTATCAGCATAACTTAAGGATGAGTTCAAGAGGTCCGTTGTTACTTTCACTGATAGAGCTACATTTAGTACAACAAAATAAAAATATCCGACCTTTTTTATTGGTATATAAGTATTGTTAATACCATTTATGTCTACGTACCATTATTATTGTTACCAAAACCCAGCTAACTAATATCTGGTATTGCAGTTTGGATTTAAACATATTTATATTTTCTAGAATATTGTATATCTTACTCTCTAGTTCTCTTTTAATACCGTCAGACTAAAAATCTATCGTTCACAATATAATTATCATGTAGGGTTCTTAATGTGATAACGCTGGACTCCTCCGCTCAAGGCTATTGGCTGTGACAAAATTGATTGTGTAGGGTTCTTAATGTGGTAACGGTGGACCCCTAGGTCAAGGCTTTTGGCTATGACAAAATTGATCGTGTAGGGTTTTTAATGTGGTAACGCTGGACCCCTAGGTCAAGGATTTTGGCTTTGACAAAATTGATCGTGTAGGGTCCTTAATGTGATAGCTTGGGACCCCTCCGGTCAAGGCCACTGGCTTTGATAACATTGATCGTGTGGGGTCTCTAATGTGATAACGTTATACACTTCAGGTCAAGGCCAGTGGCTTTAGTAAGATTGATCGTGTAGGATCTCTGATGTGGTAACGTTTGACGTCTCCAGTCAAGGCCACTGGCTTTGATAACATTGATCGTGTAGGGTCCCTAATGTGATAATGTTATACGCTTCAGGTCAAGGCCAGTGGCTTTAGTAAGATTGATCGTGTAGGATCTCTGATGTGGTAACGTTTGACGTCTCCAGTCAAGGCCACTGGCTTTGATAACATTGATCGTGTGGGGTCTCTAATGTGATAACGTTATACGCTTCAGGTCAAGGCCAGTGGCTTTAGTAAGATTGATCGTGTAGGATCTGTTATGTGGTAACAATTGACGTCTCCAGTCAAGGCCACTGGCTTTGATAACATTGATCGTGTAGGGTCCCTAATGTGATAATGTTAGATGCCTCAGGTCAAAGCCATTGATTCTATACTTACCTCAGTACGTGATGCTGACTTCCTCGTCCGTACTGGTTGGATAATATAGACCTGCTAGTCAATATTCTATAACAATACGGATTTTTCAACATGCTGAGAAGTACCAAACACTTTTGAGAATGTAATTAGAATTAGACTGTAAAAAAGAATAGTGTGGTTTAGCTAGAGCCAATATTGATAAAAAGACGAAGATTTAGGAAACCTATAGTGTTGAGAAGTTGAAGGGTCTTAGAAAAATACATCTTATTTTATATGTATTTTAGATATACCTTGTTGAAAGGTTTTTTCGACTAAACATCTTGGATACACTTTTAAAAATGTAATAATGAATTTCTGGGATAAAAAGAGTAAGACATTGAGAGTTAAAAATATGTTTTCATTCCTATATAGGACAAAAAATGTGAAAAATAAGAGTAAAATGTACCACTAAATTCACTCTAAATACATGTGTGTGACGTTTTTTGACAAATCATCTCACGTATTCATGGATTAGATAGGAGTTGGAATGAGATGATGCAGTCTTCATTGATGATAGTTGGGAAAAAAGATAAGTAACACAAAAAGCCATAATTAAAATAATAAGCTAATCATAAAATGGTTTGTTATTTTAATTTTCCCCTCCTTCGGGAAAGAAGAAAATAAAAGCACCCTACCGAGAAAGGTCTTGGTAAATCCCCACACAACAGAACGTGACTGTCACACCACCCTCACCCCTGTAAATGGGGATTATTGTTTCCCCACACTTGACGCCACTCCATGGTTAAACGTGCCTTCATTATTTACCTTTCACGAAATAACCTGTAGCAGGGATTTCTTAAAAAGATTTTTTTTAATATACAAAAAATCATCAGTAGGAATTGTAAATCCATGTATACCAGAATAATAAAAGTCTTTGTTACATATTTAATTGTTAAATAAAATTAAACTATTTATGATGTGAACTATTTGACACAAGACTGCTTCTTGATTGAAATTATAGCACTGAATAGCTGAAATTTCCAAATATTACCCTATTTTGTACAAAAGTTAACTGAACATGTAATAAAACAATATCCATGGATAATTATCTACTTATTGTTCAAACTAGCATAGTTTCCTGACTGTCACGCTTCTTACATATAGACGAGCCCTATTTCTACCACTGTTGGGTGTTTCATGCCACTCGGCCACAATATCTTTTGGTTGACCCGTTTGACATAGTGGCCTACAAAATTTAAAACTTAAAACATAACACTTGCACTTCTAAAGATACTCAATAACTGCTTCGCTACTATTAAGTTTAACAAAAATACAAACAAGTCAAGATTATCAGAAATGACAAAAAAATTATGTTAACACACACAACAAAACTACTAACTAACTAGCTACAGTTAGTAATGACAATAAAACACCATGTTATCGTCATATCACTGTTGATGAGCTGTTGTATGGTTTGTACAAATACATATTAAAATGCTGTTATAAATGTAATATAAATTTCAATAGGCCTATCGTCAGTATGGGACATCTGGGATTGTGATTTTATTGTAATTAGCTATAAACTACATACAAACAGTACGTGGTGAGGTTATTTTAATAAATTTGATCAACTGTTATTTTTATTGTAATAATTACTAAGATTAATGCTTGAATTTAAATTAAATTAAGTTTTTTTTTTCGAATAACTTGTAAACTTGTAGAAAAAGAAATTTAAGTAAAAAAGAAAAAAAGATAGTAAATGTAAATAAGAAAAATGTTTAATTTTAAAGACCTTTGGTTTGATATATTACATGACCTATGTTCTCATTTAAAGGGTTTTGGGTACAGGGTTACAATTCTTTTTTTTTTTTTTTTAATTTGAAAATGTTGGGTAAGTGATAGACAAATTGCAATTATGATTATACGACACACCGTTTGAACGCTTATCTTGTGCTCCTTGCAATGAAATAAATTTAACAGTTGTAAATTTAAGTACTAAAGTACCACAGAAAAAATTATAAAAATTCGAAAAACCCCTGCTATATGGAAACAAACTTAAGATATTTTCAAAAATTTGTTGACCATACTGTTCAGCGTCCAAAAACCTTTAAAATGATATGCCACATGACCTATGTTGCTGTTTTAACATTTCGAGATTCGAACCCGTAACAACCACTCTGTATTTTAAATGCTACAAAAATAATTTTGCTATGTTCTCCATATTTAACCCCAAGATATCCATATCTTGGGGTTAAAGTTTACTGCATCGCTCTATGTCGAACGGTTCAACCACAGGAGGTTGTGGCCGGGTGGTATGAAACGCCCTGTATATCTACCAACCTGTTTTCTGTCTGCCGGAAATAATCGTAGGATTTTCAAGGAAAAATGAGAATAAACATTTGTTTTGTTTCATTTATTCAATGCTTTTATGAAAGGAATATAGCACATTTGAATCTTATTTTATCACTTTGGATTCTTCCTCTGCAGCTCCAAAATTATGAAGTTATCATCTTGCTGAAATTTGGTGATTTTGCGTTAACTCTTTGTACATTGTGTCAACTGTGCTACTGAGAGAATATTTGGCAGTTTAGTATTGAATATACTGAAACATGGATTTCCGTAAAGAAGGTTTAGTTTTAAGTGATTCAATTTGTTGAAAGCTAATTTTTTTTTAAGCTGGATTTTTTATTTTATAAATGGGATAGCTGCCAATTTTATAAATAGGATAGCTGCCAATTTTATAAATGGGATAGCTGCCAATTTTATAAATGGTACAGCTGCCAATTTTATAAATGGGATAGCTGCCAATTTTATAAATGGGATAGCTGCCAATTTTATAAATGGGATAGCTGCTAATTTTATAAATGGCATAGCTGCCAATTTTATAAATGGAATAGCTGCTAATTTTATAAATGGGATAGCTGCCAATTTTATAAATGGGATAGCTGCTAATTTTATAAATGGCATAGCTGCCAATTTTATAAATGGAATTGCTGCTAATTTTATAAATGGGATAGCTGCCAATTTTATAAATGGGATGGCTGCCAATTTTATATATGGGATAACTGCCAATTTTATAAATGGGATAGCTGCTAATTTTATAAATGGGATAGCTGCCAATTTTATGAATGGGATAGCTGCTAATTTTATAAATAGGATAGCTGCTAATTTTCTAAATGGGATAGCTGATAATTTTATAAATGGGATAGCTGCCAATTTTATAAATGGGATAGCTGCCAATTTTATAAATGGGATAGCTGCTAATTTTATAAATAGGATAGCTGCTAATTTTCTAAATGGGATAGCTGATAATTTTATAAATGGGATAGCTGCCAATTTTATAAATGGGATAGCTGCCAATTTTATAAATGGGATAGCTGCTAATTTTATAAATAGGATAGCTGCTAATTTTCTAAATGGGATAGCTGATAATTTTATAAATGGGATAGCTGCCAATTTTATAAATGGGATAGCTGCCAATTTTATAAATGGGATAGCTGCCAATTTTATAAATGGGATAGCTGCCAATTTTATAAATGGGACAGCTGCCAATTTTATAAATGGGATAGCTGCCAATTTTATAAATGGGATAGCTGCCAATTTTATAAATGGCATAGCTGCCAATTTTATAAATGGAATAGCTGCTAATTTTATAAATGGGATAGCTGCCAATTTTATAAATGGGATAGCTGCCAATTTTATAAATGGATGGCTGCCAATTTTATATATGAGATAGCTGCCAATTTTATAAAAGGGATAGCTGATAATTTTATAAATGGGATAGCTGCTAATTTTATAAATGGGATAGCTCAATTTTATAAATGGGATAGCTGCCAATTTTATATATGGGATAGCTGCCAATTTTATTAATAGGATAGCTGCTAATTTTATAAATGGGATAGCTGATAATTTTATAAATGGGATAGCTGCCAATTTTATAAATGGGATAGCTGCCAATTTTATAAATGGGATAGCTGCCAATTTTATAAATGGGATAGCTGTCAATTTTCATTTTTTAATTGGTTGGGATTAAATCTACTTTATACTGATAGCAATAAATTTACTAATGAAACAATAATAATATTTTGAATTTCAAACTAAAATTGTTGGCAGTAAAGTTAGTAGGTTTACATAGAATTTAATCCTGAATTAATCCGAAATATAATAGTAAATCAGGTAAATAAATCATTGAAAACGCTTAATTAATGTAAGTTAATATTTATTGAAGTAAATAAATTTGTGTCATGCAAAGAGTTATGGTTAAAAATCAACTCGAATCATAGTTAAAATGTGACAAAAAAGACGAACTACAAAGGTCCTTCATTAAGGTAAATAGAATGTACAATATTTAGGAAAACCATAAGTGCAAGCACATTTACAGCCATACAAAAACGTTAAATGTTTTTACCTTTTCACTACCATTTGTTCAGATTTTACTCAGAAAATGGTAATGAAAATAAAATACTACAAGTTTGTAATGAATGGCATGAATGGCTCACGTCCCTTTCTACTTAAAGTATTCGTCTGAAATAATTTATCTAAATAATGATGTAAAGTGTGCTTTAATAATCACGTGGTGTTGAAGTTATAACAACACAGACCTCAGCGGAATGGTCACGTCCAATCCTCATCATACAACACATCAAACGTACTAATGTAATGCTGCTTTTTAAAACAGACCATTGACATTTTCTTGTCAGTTTGTTATTACGACCTAAATCATACTGAGAGTCATTCTACATCGCAATAGTATCCAAATTGTCCAATTGTTTGAATAGAAACAATTTTTAGTTTGATCAGTAAATTATTAACCTTTAATCAGGTAATATTTATATACGACAGTTATTATATAAACATATACACACATCCATGTGCGTAGACTTGTATCATATTCCGTTTCTAATTATGAAAAACAAAATACTATAAGAATCTGTACATCATTTACATTATAATTATACATTATAATGTAACTATAATGTATAATTATAGTTACATTACACAATAAACTACAATACAAGTTACAATAAACTAGTTACATAATAATGAACTAGTTTATTGTTATGTGTTTATATAAAGTACATTGTCACAGCAAAGCATTCTTTCCGTCTTTCAACGAGATAAATATTTCATTAAATATTTTTCATATATTATGATAATGCATTAATAAGGGAAATTCATAATCAAATTTATAAAGAAGGTGTTATATTCATTTTTAAATACTACATTTGAAGATTACGTCTGATTAAATAAAGGTAGTTTTCATAGATAAATATATTATCATGGAAATGAACAAACATCTCACCTGTGTGTGTAGGGAAACATGTATACATACTGTTTTTACATATGTTTTACGATTAAAAATTGTTAATGTATTGTTTTGTGATATTTTATAGTTTAAATTAAACCTACTCATAGAATAAATGAACTAAACTGCTGTAATTTGGGGAAATTGCATCAAACTAATTAACTTCGTTCCATTAATCTCCATTGATTACGAAACATGTAGGTGTATCCAATTACGTGGTTTAATTACTCCCCTGACAGGAGACACCTTTTAGTTATACACTTTACTACTATATAAACACAGTGGACCACTATATAAATATAATGACGCATAGAACATGAAGTATTAAACACCTTTATAGCCGCAATATGATAAAAGTAATCTTCATTGTCAGGATTAGAATTTTAATAAGAAAATACGAGTATATATACTTTGTGAAATATAATTTTTTCATAAATTTATATATAATGAATAAAAAAAATCATAATTATAATTCAAACAGTTTTTCTTATTTAAGCAGTATTAGGTGAAGAAGATCCATGGGTTCTGATTCGATCCAGTTTAATCCAATAAATTATTTGTTAGAACTCCTTCCTCTTTGATCATTTTTCACCGTCCATTTTTCTCCCCTTTCCAGGCACCATTTATTACACCTAAACTACACCTTCATGTCACTTTATTAATATCCGGTGTTACTCAGCCCACACAGATCAATGTTCTCATTACACTTCCTAACCACCCTCAAGTGTTTGATAACCCCTACTGTCAGCATCAATCTAGTCATAAATTATTTCGTAGACTACAGTTGATGTTCTTAAAATCATGGTTGTCATTACAATTTCTTAATACATTCCAGAATATATATAACAGGTTATCAAACCTACATCCATAATGTATATTCTGGAATGTATCCAATTTGCCTCACTGGTCCTTCCCTACGCTCAACCTTCTTAGACGTTGTCATTAATGGCAGATGTGTCTTTTTATTATCTAGATATAATGTGAATACGTTCATCTACCATCAACATCACATTTTGCCTCACTGGTCCTTCCCTACGCTGAACCTACTTAGTAGACGTTGTCATTAATGGCAGATGTGTCTTTTTACTATGTACATATAATGTGAATACGTTCATCTACCATCAACATCACATTTTGCCTCACTGGTCCTTCCCTACGCTGAACCTACTTAGTAGACGTTGTCATTAATGGCAGATGTGTCTTTTTGCTATGTAGACCCTACGTACAATGTGAATACGTTCATCTACCATCAACATCACATTTTGCCTCACTGGTCCTTCCCTACGCTGAACCTACTTAGTAGACGTTGTCATTAATGGCAGATGTGTCTTTTTGCTATGTACGTACAATGTGAATACGTTCATCTACCATCAACATCACATTTTGCCTCACTGGTCCTTCCCTACGCTGAACCTACTTAGTAGACGTTGTCATTAATGGCAGATGTGTCTTTTTGCTATGTACGTACAATGTGAATACGTTCATCTACCATCAACATCACATTTTGCCTCACTGGTCCTTCCCTACGCTCAACCTTCTTAGACGTTGTCATTAATGGCAGATGTGTCTTTTTATTACCTAGATATAATGTGAATACGTTCATCTACTATCACATCACATTTAGCCAGTTTGCTGTGTTATTACCAATTTAATTCTTAATGACGACAGAATTTTACTTTATCAGCAGCTGTCTTTCAACTATACTTGAAGAGATGAATATTTTATAAAGTTATCAACTACTTTTTATTTCTCATTTTAATAACAATTTCACTTCGGCTGTTGCTCATACTTTATTTCTCGCCAACCTTTGACTGTTGTACGGGATTCATTGTCTTACCATCTCGGTATCACTATGCAGGTATACTATCTACACTACTGGTTGATTTTCTGACACTTCTGGTTAGATGTCTTATTTTTGATAAATGTTACCCAATGGGCCGCATTTTCCAGCTGCATTCTTATTTAATTCAAAATTACATTACTCAAGTTTATTATTGTCAATGTCTTACAAACAATAATAACAAAATGACAATAATAACGAACTATGACTTCCATTTCATATTCTTATTCGTAGTTGTCACTTGTTCCACTTTATCATGATTTCATTCCTGGTCAGGTAAATAAAGTATATTTTTACCTCCCCATCTACTTACTTGCTCATATAGGCATCCATTCTCGAAATTGTATTTGAGTAACCCAATACTATTCATTAACACTTATTTTACATAATCTGCCATTTTTATTCAACTCTTTTTAATTACATTTTACATATAATAAATGTATAAATATGCACTAATCTTACACACCTATCTTGTTCACGTGATCAGTGAAGAATCAAACAATACACTTTTAAATCTATTTATATTTACTTGAAATAAGTTTGCGTGGCCAATATTTCCAGAACACATGCATTATAAGTAAAAAACTCTACCAATATTTTATAACGTTTAAACATAATAATGTTTTTGTTCTACAAAATAATTTTTTCTTATTTTGTTTTGATTCTTGGAAATTGTTTAGAAATTTAATTTTGACAAATCTGGTGTGAAAAATTTGGTGATGTGAAAGTCACCTTGGAACTAAATGTAATCATATCTGGGTCACCTGATTGAAGAAACACTGAAATACAAGTAAATTTCTCATTTGTCAAATAAATAATCTCTAACTCCACATGTACAAACATATGCTAAACGTTTAAACACTTTGCATGTGACTTGAGTTAACAGCTAGTTCATTTCATGACTCTAAATCCTTGTCGTTACTCCGTGGAGTTTAGTTCTCTTAGAATAGCAGTGATTTTTTAATAACTACGTTAAACTGTAACCATAATCGATCCCTATTAAATTTCTGGGTAAGTAAAATGGATTTCATAAAATGCTCCATCAATTATTTGTCGTCTCACGAATGCTAGAAATGTGTACAACCTATGGTGATGTAGTAAACTGTATCAACAGGAAATATATTGCCATATACATGACTATATTTTATATTCTGTAAAATATTTAAATGTTGTATGCAATTAAATTCATATGGGAAGATCTGTTGGTTATAATTTTAAAACTATTTTTAATTTGTTTTATAACTACAACATATCGATACAACCAATCAGTGATCATCGCCATTGAGATATCGAGTTCGCCGTTGATATTTTATTACAGCAGTTCTGCAGTGCTATGTCATGTTAATACACTCTCTGAATATACCTTCATTGAACAGTTCACTTTATGTCCCATTCTGATTTCAATGATCATCCCATTGTCGTTACGTTCAATACACCAACTGACACATTACGATATAAATTTTTCTTGTCTATTGTCAGTTACAAAAACGTATTTTCCACTGAGGTAGGGGTTGAGGTAAGCTTTCAGCAGAGGAATATATTTTTGTTGTCTACTAGGATATTAATATCATTGTATAAAATAATAAAGTGTTGGATAATATATATTATGTTTATCTGAATGAAATTTTTCTTTGATATAAGAGTACAAAGATGTATAAATTCATTATTTTATAGAAATGTAATTGTTTTTTACAGTTAGACTTGATTTATAAATAATTTTATTGTTTTTCTATAGTAAAATTATGAGCAAAAATTAAAGAGAAATTTAATTATTAGTAGTTCGTAAATGATATCTGCTGTTATTAAACAATTCTACTACAGACTACTAACTACTTTTTTTCTAAATCAATAGTTACAGAAAGATGGTAAATATAAGGTGGCAATTTATCAAATATTTTGTGTATTTATCCATTTTCTATATTTTTATTTTATAATAATTCAATTTAAATAATTTAATAACTCTGACTATGTCTATTTAAGTTTATTTTATTTATCACTAGACATAATTTATTTAAGGTAAAATGTAACATTTATATACCCTATAATACAAATGAGTATAAACTGATTAAATATTTTAATGACAGTTCAAATTGTTTTAACTTTGAATGAACTAAAAAGCATTATTTATTCATGAATATAAACACTAGGAAATACTCCCTGGGATTCCCTGTTAAAGAGGTTTTAAACAGAGGTTCCCGCAGGAGTATTTACTTGAATTGTGGTTCTCTATAAGAGCTTGAAGTAAGTTGTTAACAAACTTTACTCCAGTGATTTCATTTGAATGTAAGTTATATTACAATGATATTCAAATATGTACTACTTATGAATTCTTTAAAATTGATTCGAAACGTCGTGTAAGCAATTCTTATTTAAGACAACAATTCAATTAAAATTGTAAATATTGCAGCACATCACACAATTCATGAACATCATGTGTGAGTTGGCGGGTCAATAGCACCCCTACAGTAGATGATAGACAATGGGAATTCATGCCCCTCGTGTGTGGGTTGGCAGGTCAACAGCACCGCTATAGTAGTTGATAGACCTCGTGAATGCATGGCCCTCGTTTGTGGGTTGGCGGGTCAATAGCACCGCCACAGTAATTTATAGCACTTGGCAATTCAGTTGGACCGATGGTCGGATGTGACACAAGGAAACGGTTGTGTGCTAACTCGTCCAGGTGCGATCTCGTCCAGGACCCAAATTCCCGGAAAAAAGTGTCAAATCGTCCAGATGGGTTTTGAGCATCAGTTAACAGGATAATTGAGTTCACCCCTACGGGTCCGCTACCTGCCCCGGTATTTGAGCGTGGTTCTATGTCTGGCTACTGGCCATGTGACGTAAGTGTCATAGCGGTCAACATGTTTTCCTCCACCTGTTTTAAGTGAGAGTGCAACAATTAGCTATCATCATTCATATTAGTGACTTCAAAGTAAATACAACTTATTCAAGTAATGGAACTCATAACAACGCAAAGGGGGAAACAAAGCTTGTTGTTTATGTGTTAGCGGTATACAAAGAAAAGAGGGTACAAGTTTGGTGAAGTGGTGTTGTGTTTCACGACCATGTGCTTGAAAAATAATGGTATATGTTCCTTAAATCTTTTACTAAAACTTCTTCCTGTTTAGCCAATGTAATATTTAGGACAAGTTGAAAATATAATTTTATATATTCTAGAATTATTGTATTTTTTTCATTATTTGTAGAATAATTATGTTGTAGTTTATTTTCGATGCTCATATATGTGTTATAGTTTATATCCATGTTTGGAAAATATATTATGTAAAGATATGTTACCATCACCATAATAGGTCATAGGAATGTAGTTATTTTCGTTAATAGTTTATATAACATATTATTATTTTGTCCACCACATTTTTTATATTTATTTTTAATTGTTATATTTTAAGAGAGCTTACGTTAAAATATTTTTATTGAGCATATAGCAATTTCCAGACTGTTTTATAAAAAAAACTTAACAATATATGATTTAGATGTGCAGTTATAAAAGTAAAAACTAATTTAAGTTCAGAATACTGATAGGGTAGGATGCCAGAGGTACCAGATCTACCTAGCCTAATTTTAGCAAAGCTGAAACTTCGTGAGTATAGTAATAATTCATTGAGTAGAAATTGAGGTCTACTATAATTTATTGGTCATGATACAAATTTAGACCAGTACTTTTTGTACTAAGTTAATTGGCTACTAGCATACGACAAAAAATTTTTACACTTTAAAAATAATTTTTGAAGAGTATTTTTTCTAATGACGCTATTAAACATATTTTAAAAATCTTTAGTATAAATATTACATATATGGCTATGCATGTAAGCAACAAATTTTAAATGTGTACCTGTAATATTTCCTGAGAAAAAGGTACATAAGTTAAGTTCAAAATAACACAAACTTCGGATAATTCCAATCGAAAAAGAAAATTTATTTTAAATATATATTTTTGATAGTTTCCTGGGGCATATGAAGGGATCTCCACGTCTCCTTCTTCTTCAAATTCTTCGTCTAACTAACGTAAGAGAAATATAAGTTTATATAAAACAGGATGAAACATACTTTACATATGCTTAATTACATAAAATAATAAGTAACTATTATTGCCAACAATTATAATTCCCTGTCGTGTGTGTTGAGAGGGAGCTTACACGGCAAGCCTACCTTTGACTGAAGTGGGCACGCACTCCTGGCTGGCGCCAACAATGGAATTTATCTCACTAATTTTATGTTATGAAATTGTTATTGGTTATTTTCATCATGATCGAAATGTTTATTTTTGTAATATAATATTACGTATACAGTATAAAGTATATTTTAATTTCTGTTTAAATAGCACTATTGAATATGGAATATGTGTCAATATAGAATTACATACTAAATCTGTTGGTTATTTTAACACTCTAATACTCCAATAGAAAGCCTGTCGGTTGAGTTTGGACTTTTATTTCTTATAATTTCAAGTAGAATTTAAAGACATTGTTAAATTTATTGTTTACTCTACACAACAACTTTGATAAGTGCAGAACAGTAGCTAGTAGGCAAGTCATTAATTGCATACGGCCAGCTTTGTGAGAGGGTATGGAGAGTTAGTTCAGTTCCCAGAAGCCTCCTAATACATTGACCAGCTCGGAAGCGGCTCACTGAGGGTATAAGGACACCGTGGAGACAACAGATCAGGCTATCTCGGCCCATCTAAACCCTATGCATCTAGGAGTTACATAAACTATACATTACATAAACTGGATGGTACAGTAATTGGTTCAAACCCAGGTTATAGTTATTTTTTTGTTAATTCATTAATCTTTATTTTTAGGTATATATTGTAAATTTCATTAATTCAGTGATTTACGTATTTTTATACTAATATTTTGCTATAGTAAAACTATGAGCAAAAATGAAAAAAACTATATTAATCTGTAGTGTATTTATTTCGTATATATGGTAAAATTATTATTTACAAGTCTATTCTCATAATGTTTGATAAAGTTTCTTTTAGGCAGGAGATAAAATTGAGCACACAATTACATACTTATTATGCAACAAAAATCATAACAAAACAATTAGTATTATTGATAAATTGAGAACTTGCATGCCACAGTTTTAAGACAAGAAGTCTGTTGGGCTTTAGAATTATATATTTTTTATGTAGAAGAATGTTATATTGAAATATACGGAAGTGTTCATAATATGCAAATAGCCTTAGTTATGTTTAGAAAAATTTATGTACAATGCAAATGGTTTTAACAATGTTTTAAAAGTTGAATTTATTATATATTTAGATAAATACTTTCTTTAAAGGTATTTCAAAGCAAATTTGTTTAAGGTCGATTCAATATATATAAAATAAATTTAAATAACTTTTATTTAGCTGATTGATATAGTAGCCCCATAGTTCATAATTTTCATTTAAGATATATAAAAGTGTAAATTATTCAGTTAACTGAACTTAAGTTTGAGTTGAATTGTAAATTGTTAGGATTCTATTTAAATTTTCATTAAATGTCTTATACTTTTTTACTTTTGAATGATTGTGTGTGAATTTAGTATATAATATAATATAAAGTACTTTATTTAGATTTAATATTATCCACAAAAACTCAAATTATTAAAAAAAAATTATAAATAAAGAAATATTCACAGATTTGTTATCTTCCTCTTCTATATTTATTCATTAGGACTGTATCACCCTCAAGATAAATATCAATTAGTTGATCGCAACTTAAATTTACTTCATATAATTAATAATAATATTTAAAATGTAACACAGTGACAGTTCTTGGAATTTATTTAAATACAATATATTTCTATTTTAAATGTTTGTAATGATGAATCACGAGTTGAAAAGGGAGGTTCCATTTCGCAGCTGATTATCGATCTATTCCCACGCAATAGCTTTGAGACTGGCTAACTGGTGAAGTGCTTTCTCACGAATAACTTTTGTAAAGTTGGACTTAGGAAAACAATAAAATACCATTCTAAAATAAAATATAATGGTTTATCAGCTGATATGTATACGATGTGTTTCTCTTTCCTTTAATCTAAACAAAAATCAAAGATTTTTTGGGTTCATAATTAGTAATATCAAAATGCTGTTTCCAACTTAGGAAATTCGTTCTATTTTACGTAATTGTGAGATTTTCATTAGTAAATAAAAGAGTAGCTTAACTATCAAGAACGTAAAGCTCACAGTTTGCAAAGTGAAATGGTAATTACATACTTCTGGTATGAAATCGTTGATGCAAAAAACTGTTTTTCCTAAATATTCCTAAAAAAACTCACACAAACTTAAACAGTTATACACTAGGAAGTAAATCGTTTGACAAAAAATAATAATAAAAAATAAAAAATGAATATCTTATACTAATAATATATATGCATTTTTACCAATAAATATAATTCGGATGTGTTCTAAATTCTACACTAAAATTAACATTGCTACAGGTATCACATGTTACTTGAACACGACTCCCCATAATAATGCAATGGAGAATAATATTTAGAGCTGTGGAGTTATTTATATATTAGCACTACACTAAAAACTATATTTTTATGTATCTCCAAAACTTTGAATAAATGTTCATTTGTAACATTTATTACGATATATTTTTGAAATAAATCAGGGTCGTGAGAGTAAATTTATTAAGAACAATTTTAGTTTCCAAAATTCTGCAAATGTCTTCATCGTTACTTTACGAAGTACAGTATTATTCATTGTGTAAAATAAAACTTAAGTTAATTGTAAGTTTAAAGACAATAACTAAGTATTAAAAATAAAATAATAGGTAACTGTATTTAGACAGTGAAGAAGTAAATTACATTTTGATGGTATACCTAAGATATAATACATTTATACCTTATTATAATACATTTTGCAATCATCCTAAAATAGTTGATCAATCTGAAATTGTAACTCAATTTATATGCTGTACGTTATCCGACTTTGAACTTTAATCACCGTTTCACATTTCCTGCTGGTGAATTCTATTCAACGATTTATCTACCATTAGTTAGTCAGATTAGTGGAGTTTGAACCTTGAAAGTAGTTCTTAACTTTCCAAAGTCTCAGCCACTGACTCATATCGACAGTTGTTTACTGTTACAATTTGTTGAAAATAAATATTTAATTGGCAAAAAAAATGAACATTTAACTTTTTATTAAAGTGAAATAACAAAAGAAACATGGAAAATCCTGTGAATTTTTTGGATTGAAAATAAGTTTTTGTTCTCAGCAAGACACCCTATCGCCAAGAATATGAGCTGTGAATGTGTTTGATGGATGTAAATGAACACACATGACATGTATAAACTAAGGTCTACTTATCCGTAAAAGGGGAACAGAGCTTACATTTTAAAATAAGTGATTAAGTTTACATGATACATAATTTTTGTCTAAAATGGGAAAAATCTAGGCTCATAAACCTGTTTGGAATGCCAGATCAGCTGATATAAGTGTATTCTGGTCCTCTTAGACCAAAATTCTCTATCGAACCAGTGCGGTCATAAAGCACTGAGAAAACAATAACAAGTCAGTCACAATGTGACGACCTAGCAAGGTTACTTAATTAGTTCTACTTGCACTTCCTCTTCAATTAGCTTGGTAAAATTATACACTATTCATGAGAGGAGTTTCCTCTGAACAGCCTCGACCACTGAATCTGTGTAAACTCGGTTCCTATTCCAAAAATCAGTAGCATAGTCAAGATGATTTAAAATCTATGACCCGTATTTGACAGATTTAATTAATTTTTTAATGTATATAATTAATAATATTATTGCTTGAGTACTAATCAGAATTAGCATGTTGTCTGTATAGTACAACAGACTACATCTTATCTCTACCAGATAGAGTCCAATGAACCTCACCCTACCTCAGTCTGCTGCTGTCACATGTGTAGACAGTCTATTGAGGTGTCACAAACAGCGTTAACAATAAAAAGCTTTCCATTACGAAGAGTTCTCTCTTATTACTCACACATTACTATAAAGAAGAAATTAAACTTTGTATTTTACAATTAGCTAATCATGTTAACAACTATATATATATATATATATATATATATATATATATATATATATAATTATAAGCTATAACATAATCAGTATTAGTTATGAAGTAAACCTTACATATTCATAACTTCAATCTGAGAAAAACAATCTACAATAATTTATGATGTTATGAAATAGCGATAGTTATGACATTTCAAACTGTCCTATTTTAACGAAAATATTCAAATACATTATAGAAAATACATAATTGGTCTTATAATAATACAAAACCCAAAAAAAGACCAAATTGACCTATATTCTACCATTCAATTAAGACATTGTCATACGATTATATATTTATTTATGCAGGATATGTGTAGAATGTAAAAAAAGGGCTAAACCTGCTGCGTATCATTTACAGGAGAGTGTATTTAATATTTTAAAGTTTACTTCTCAAAGAAACAAGAAAAAACTAAAAACGATATCCCATACAAACTTGTAAGATTTTATATTAATTAACAAGAAATAGTTCATACCTTATAGTACCAAAATTTACAAACCTAAAAAAAAAAAAAAATGCAATGGCATAAAGAAAACAGCAAATAATTCAAAGCAATATATTCAAAAAAACCACGCGATTCAATAGTAAAGGTGACAAAATATTATACCAGCAACACCTAACGAATTTGCATCTAAAACATTGTACTCATAAATTGATTATATATAATTGTCTTTACATGTAATATATAGCAATTTTAAATAGTTTTGTTCTTTAAAATTGACAAGGATAGGGAATAATTATAGGTTATAATAATTTCTTATAGTGATTAGCAGACATTTAATAAGCCTTTAAATGTTTAAGGCTTACATATTATGGCTGGCGTGTGTCATATTATTACTAATCATAGAATAATTCTTAATCTATTATTATTTGTATTGTTATTAATCTAAGATATTGTTCAATGCAATGACAGCTCATATATATTTGGAACTGTATGTTAACATGACAATGGTGGTAGGCTAGTGTCTGTATTTTTCCGTAAACAGTATAAAATTATAAGTTAGTTGAAGCAGTTTTAAAGCAATGAAAATAAAACCGTTTGCCAAAATATACTTTTTTAAATTACTTCATTGAAGTAAAGCCTATTATTTAGTAAAAAATCGTTCTTTAGACATTTATACACGAATTGGAAACCAATAGCATTACTTCTCATTTACAGAATAAAATTAAAATATTATTTTATATTCAGAACATTATCTAAAGAGATTATATGGTAATGTTTGATCATCAAAGGAAAAATGGATATTTGACTAACTGATCTTAACATTACAGAATACTTTTATTAAGATCAGCCAATATCCTCTGAAGGAAATTAGAAGCTGCCTTAAATGAAATTTAAAAATATTTTGCGTAGGTGTTATTACCACAGAGTTATAACATTGTAGAGGTTTTTATTGAGATTGAGAAAGCCAGAATTCAATTATAAGTACATACATTCTAAATATAATATGTAATTAATTGTTTTTTAAATCAATAAACCTTTGTAACAAACCCATATTTAATATTTACAGTACCAAAGTACTATTTGAAATGTAACATATAGGGGATGCATTAGTAACTGATGTGCAACCAATGTCAAAAGTCGCCATAAATATATGCTTTATTTCACATGTTGTAATGACATTTTTCTCCTTTAATAAGTTTCCCGTCTTCCACACTAATTTGACTACAAACTCAACATTTTTTTTTCTCACATGATCGTCGCATTCTATAAATTGAATCCATTTTTGTATATTATTAAGGCTATAATCACTTGAACTCTCGTAGTGATCGTAGTTTTTAGTTTATCGCAACGAAATATAGAATATTACATTGAATCTAAATAATGCACGAATCTCCAGAACTAACTTAATATCGGCCGTATTTCAAAAATAAATTCCAATTACAAAATTATTTAATACTTTATCAGACTATAAAAATATTTCAATAATAAACAAATTAACTTCAATTAATAGTAAATAAATTAACTAATGAAAAAGTTACACATTTTTATGCAATTTATAAAATTATTTAGCGGGTAAAATTTGCGTAATACCCTTTACATAAATATCACTGGCAATATATCGGTAGGTTTTAGGATGTGAATCTAGTTTAATTTAAAAGTCTTCGTTACATGTACATTATTGATAAACTTCTAAATCATGCCTGTGTTTTCAGCGTTTTTATGGGTACATCTTTTTACTTTGTAGTATTTATAATTCCAGAGTGCTTTTAATTACTATTATTTTTTTATATTGACACTTCATTAAATTTAAACCTATTTATAAAATATATTTCAATTGTGCAAACCCTTGACATTAATGTTTTAAATATATTTTAAAATAATGTCTGAGACTAGCAAATAAAAATACTTGCTTAGATCAATAAAATCTATATCACATTGAAAATTTACTTTCGTAACGGAATTACTAATAACGTTCTCAGGGAATTTGAATGATTACATTGTTAAGGTAAATTTCAATTTAGATTATAAAAAAATAAACTTTAATCAATACAGGGTCTGTTAAAAAAAACTAGGAATTTGTAAATATGATAACTTAATTATCATTTTGGAGAAAATGTACAAGTTAATTTAGTTATATTAATTACACTATATTGAATCAATTGAAGTATTATAATTTGGCATCAGAAGTAGATCATACAAAACTGTTTGAATAGAAATGCAGTGCAGTCCCCTTTGTATTACGGAGTTACATTAAAGTTCCTGATAAGAAGAAAGGAAAGACATTCACTGGAAAAGTTGAAATTGAATGAGATTATCCTGAACAAGACTACTGAATCCAAAAGATGATTATAGATTGCACTCTAGTTTAAATTTACATTATGATCATGTATTAGTGGAAAATATTTTTCATTTCTTATGACATCGAAAAATTTGTAAGTAGGTGGATCTCCGTATATTCCCTGAATTACGGTGTTTTTAAAAAGCTGCGGTAGTTCTAAAGGAGCAACAAATCTGGTAGCTGGACTGTCATGAATTTGTGTTCTCCCAGCTATGGCAGCGACAACAATAATAATAGTAACAAGACATTTTAAATTATTCGTCTTAGAAATGTTAGAATATTGACTAGCAATACTATGACATAACATCTATTGGGGACAATAGAAAGTTTTAAAATAAAATTGAAACATTTGAGATATTTAATACAACAATTCAGTATCCACGTATTAAAAATAGTATTGATAATATTTATATCATAAGTGAAATAATTAATTCATTAAAAGTGTTTATTCTAAATAAAACTAGGATTGTGTTGGATACATTTTAAGTCTTATAGTATTTATAATGTTATTTGTTGGTTTTAATATTTGATTATGTATTTATTTCAAAAATATAAGTATTGTTTATTTAAAGGTTATGTTTCAACATAATTAATACTTTAATCCATACATTTTCCACTTTTTCAATTGTAAAACAAAATAAATTAAATTATATTTGTTCACTTATTTATCGAAAAATATTCAATAAAAAATTGAATTTATTTATTACTAAACTTACTTTGAGGGATTGTAAACATCCTTCTCAAATAAAGCTAACTGATCAATAAAAACATTTTTATTAAATGTATTTCCCAAATTAACTATATTTATTGTAGCTTGTCAATCAATGTTTGACGTTTAAAAGGTGGAAATCGTTCGGCGATCGACAAAGATAAAACTTAAATCAACATCCGATTGACGTTTCAAAGGTTTTATCAAATCACATGAACAACATCAGAGACGGTTAAGAAATGTTACCGTACTTTACAAATTTGTTGGATTGAGAGCCTTTTATATCTCACATCTATACTAAATGAAACAGAGTGTACTTTGTGTTTAAAAACTTGTTTGTATACTTAGTATCAGAAACGTCATTAGTAAGCCTAATTTTTTAAATCGACTTTTAATTTGTTTAAAGGTTCGTTTTTTTCGTACCTTTAGATTAAGCATATTTATCATTTATATTATATGATAAACTATAATATAAATGATAAACTAGACAATTTATAATTTATATTATATGAATATTTTTGAAAACTATTCAAGCTTTTTTATTGCGGAAACATAATTTTTGTTGATTAAATACATTTCAAATAAACGTCACACAACACAAATTTATTACAATATAAGCACAAAATGCACAAATATGTTACAATACAAGATATATATTGATATAAATATAAATATTGATATAATATACTGATTAAATACTAAAATAAACGTACAACTTGTATTTTAGTTTTCGCACTAAATAAAGGGAATCTACATTCAAATATACTTCGAAAGAACTTTATACTTTTAAGGAATATTATATTTACATTGATTGCTCTAAGTCTTTCTAGTATACTATTTTGAATCCTAGACTGTCAACACATTCAGTTACTACATGCAATAGAAATGGTAATTAGTATGATACTTGTCCGTTAGCTGAAAATGAGACCAATACCAAGTTGTTCGGATCCCACGTACATTTGTAGGTCCCTTAGTTGCCCTATCAAATCAATCAAATCAAATCAAATCGTTTATTGTTCATTGACATTTAACAATGTTTGGAACATAGTCAATCAGTGTTTTTATAAGGTCTAAAATGATTTAAAATACAATGATATATATAAGAACATCATTAAATATAACAGTCATACCTATCAGAGAAAATCATTGATTGCCTAAGAACTCGTCTATTGAATAATAAGCCTTGTCTAAAAGATATTGTTTTAACCTGTTTTTGAAAACCCTCTCACTATCACTTTTTCTAATATTATCTGGGATGCTGCCAAATATGACCGGGCCAAGATATGCAGATGATTTCTGAAATATGGCTTTATGATGAAGAGGTATGATAAAATTATTTTTATTTCTTGTATTGTAGGGATGACTATGGGTAGGGAAAAGATATTGATTTTTGAAGACAAACAGAGCATAAGTGTAAATGAATAAGGATGGAAGGGTTAAAATAGACTGATCACGGAACACCTGCCTACAGCTGTCTCTAAATCTCAGACCGAAAACAATCCTAACTGCCCGTTTTTGAAGCTTGAAAACTCTATTAAATGATGTGACTGGGGCCGTCCCCCAGAACATGATTCCATATGACAAAACAGGAACAACGTATCCAAAATAAATGATCTTTAAAAAAGATGTGTTGAGGAAGCCAGAGAGATATCTAAGTGAAAACAAACAAGAGCTCATCCTAGAGCATACATTTGAAATCTGAGTGTCTCATTTTAAGTTTGAATCGACATAAATACCCAAAAATCGAACAGAACCTTCATGAATGTCGTCAGTATAGTCTCCATGTAAGGAAAATTTTAGAATTTGTGTTTTTTCTCTATTCATTGACATATAGTTTTGTGAAAACCACTCACTGAGAGAGTTCAATGTAGTGGTTATTTGGATATCCAGAAGAGGCAGGTGATTTGCTTGCAATTCCACACTAGTGTCGTCGGCATATTGCACTACATGACCCACAATATTTCTACTTAAGTCAATGACGTAGAGCAAAAACAGGATGGGCCCAAGTATTGAGCCTTGTGGGACACCTGAATCGACTGGCAAGGAAGCTGAGAGAACTCGATCATAGCAATTTGTGATTTGGACACGCTGACTGTGATCTGAAAAGTAGGATCTGAACCACTTCAGGGACGTTCCTCTAACACCATACGCCTCCAACTTGTAGAGAAGTCTCTCATGATTTACAGTGTCGAAAGCTCGACTAAGATCACAGAAACTTCCTGCAGTAGACTGGTTATTGTCGATGGCTGTAATAACTTTTTGAAGAAATTCATTGATGGCATCAGAAGTAGACTTTCCTTTAATAAATCAAAATTGAGTAGGTCTCAGAAGATTACATTTACTTAAAAATTCAGTTAACCTGGTACAGATGAGGCGTTCAAAAACTTTACTTACAGTTGGGAGAATGGAGATAGGTCTATAGTCACTGAGAGATGATCTAGAGCCTTTCTTAAATATTGGAATAATTTTGGCCAGTTTCATATATACCTTGTGAAATGGAGTTATTAAAAAGAATAGTCAATGGAGTGGTAAGGGGATCAGCCACCGCTCTAAGAATTTTGGGAGATATGTGCTATTAATAAATGGCTTTTCTAATGAACAGTCGACATTAGTTAGTAACAATGACTACACTCGTCCCACACTTGACGATCTGTGACTTTTTGATAATGAATGGTAATGAATAGTTTTAATGAATCATATTAGATTTTGAATCGTTTCAAAGTCCCATTGGAATAAACTCAATTAAGGAAAGGAATACAATTTTCTTTAATATTTCCTTCTTCAAATTTAAATATAACAACCCACTGTATATTAGATTGACATTAACATTACAAACCAACATGGACATTATCTACTTACTGTTTACAACGGTTCCTCTGAATCACCAATAGTGTAATGTGTATCCCAGCTTCATTGATTTAGTGTTGTTCTACCATTCAGAATAGTAATTGACACAAACTCGAGTATGATTTCAATTAAAGTATTGCGATAGAGTCGTCTAATTTTGTTTCTTTAATAATTAATAAGTTTATTTGTCAGTTAAACACAGTTATATCATAGCCTTTTGTTGTTGTCTCTATAACAACATCCAAAATATTTCAGCTAGTCTCTATAAAAGCATCAAAAGAAAATTTACGAAAAATACTAAACAAAACCAAATTCTTACAGTATAATAAATATATATTTGAGGTACACTGAGTAACTATGTGAAATATCCATTTGAGGTATCGCCGATCGCACACGTGATCTCCCTTCTGCTAACTGTTACGTGACTGGATTTCTGTGAAGGGGTTTGGTGTTGATTCAACTGTTGTGGAGACAATATTCCTTGTATTTCCTAGTTCGTGTGTTGAGATGTAAAAAATATTGTCTTGTTACTAAAAGTATTACTACCCCCTAATCTAATTTTTTTTACAATTCAATAAAAATATGTTACTTTATATAAGATTAATATACAGTAATAACGTTTGGATGGTAAAAAATCGAATAGCATTCATTTTTCGACTACGGTTGTTGTTAAAAGAATTCCAATTGTAAATGTTTTAAAATTTACAACCATCAAAAGAAAAAGAAAAGAAAAATTGGGACTTTTCTGCCATAGACATGAAGTAGACGTAGTAGGCCACGATGACGTTTTTGGCTTACTAAAATGAGTACAAATTTAGTTTGACTCATAATGATGAAACAAAACAGAATACATCTAATATTCATACATTTTATATTAAGAACCCGCAGTTTTAAATTAGGTTGAATATAAGCATAGCAGAAGAGTACTAAAAACGAACCGTCATAATTTATAGTAGTATTTTATTTATATAACTATAAATTATAGAAGTTTACAAGGTGTTACGAAGTGTGGCCTTGCCAACTTGGAAAACACATAACATTCAAAACAAGATCACTGTAAAATATTTTAAGGTTATTATAAATGTTCCACACTACCTAAATTTCAACATTAAGAGTAATGGAAATTGAAAAACTGATATTTTCATAAAATATAAACGTTTTTTACAGTGGTAATGCTAAAAAAACACATCAATTTTCTTCTGTTTACCTCTTTTGTGGTAGCATGAAAAAACTCGGACACTAATTCATTCACATTGTTTCAGGATAGGGGACTCTACCGAAATATCTCTTCAAGTTTTTATTTTCAAAGAGATTGTTCAACTTACTCAGTTGGATATTGGCTGATCACTAAAACTCAGATATCACTTTGAATACTAAGTCACATGAAATCAACTATGGAATATTTTTTAAATTTAGAAACTATCAATAAAATATATTTATTTTAAAAGAAAAAGTGACACTAAATATAGTATTTATAAATAACTCATAACCACCTCAATCAATTTATATTGATTTTATGATTATCAGTAGGAATCTGGTAAATACTTGTTATATAGTTTATTACTAACAATATTATCATCAAAACGTAAAAAATCAAGTGAATGCTAGAGAGTTATAAAAAGTAAATTTATTTCTATTAATCCCAAATTTATTTAACTATTGTCGTGTTATAATGTAAATGAGTATATAAAGTAATTGAACCATGGTCAGTACTAAATTTCAAAAGTAAATATTACGAAGTTATCAACTTATATAGTTGATAATAAGTGACTTTACTCGCCCAAAGTGTTATTGCAGTCTTGAGAATGGCATCTGATTACTATTTGTGGAGTCACAAAGGGAAAGGGCTGTTTACTGATTGTGGAACCACGATGTGTATCAAATTGATTTCAATAAGAATGCCGAACGCATATCTGATGTCCAATCAAGAGCTCATTGATTTTTGTGATTTGGCTATTATGATATACAATTTCATAAAAACGTTTTTTCACTCCACTTGAAAAGTGAACAATAGGGTTCGTTTCCACCATACCGACAGAAAGGTAGATAGATATTGGACATGGTTCGTTTCCACTATACTGACAGACAGGTAGATATATATTGAGACGTGGTACGTTTCTACCATACTGATAGACAGGTAGATAGATATTGAGACATGGTACATTTCCACCATACTGACAGATAGGTAGAAACACATTGAAACATGGTTTGTTTTAGATTTTTTATTCTGGGTTTTAAGAAAATAAAAAACTCGATCTAACACCATTCCAAGCAATTTATAAACAGAATTGTATTATAATTTGTTTATAAATATTATTGAAATAAGAATTGGCAATATTGATCATTAACATAACATCAAATGTGAATATTCCTGTACGAATAATATGATATGATTAATGTTTCCAACTTGTATGACATAAAAGAAAACATATAAAAAAATAAATGTGAGTTTATATTAAAAACTTCTTGACATAGGTAATCGAAAAACATTATCATTTTTTATGTGATATGTTGTTTAGTGATAGAAGTAGGTTTACAAAGACTGACTATTAAATTATGTATAATTTATTATATACAAAAATATTTCTTACCAACTAACAACTACAGAACTCATTGTTTTTGTGTTTGGATTGAACGATTTGAATAAATGTATTAAACGAATGTTTCTAAGATGCTTAAAATGACGATCAAATCAAAATATTTGGACAATACTTACAAATTTCATCATTTACTGTCCAACAAAAGAACATTAAACAACATTGATGAGAGCGAAACTTGTAAACTCGTGTAATTTTGAAGGGCAGAGACAGTCCGGTTAGCAAGGAAGTTGTTTGTGTCAGCTGTTACACAAATTGTTTTACCAAACATGTCTTGTGTTGTCAAACTAGAGGGTCTTGTCGCAGCTGACTAGACCCTCTAGTGCTACGTGCTACGTGGTTACAAGCATTGACCTATTCTATGTGAATATCTGAGAAAATAATTAAGATAAAACTATTTGACGCTTTGTGAATTATATTCAAACAAATTAAAATAAACTGTGCATTATAGTTCTAAATAGAAAATACTAGCTCAAAGACGGATATTAAAATTCTAATTTTAAATCCAACCAATAAACAGAGTGTAATATACAGATCTGGATCATCATTAATACATAAGTTCTTTTGAATTAATGTTCTTCCTCCTTAATTTAATATTCATCCAAGACACTATATGATTATTATTTAGTTACTATATTCAATAAACTCAATACATATTAAAGTAATTACTCTAAAATAAATAATTAAATTTAACCCTATGTAGTGGGAGATCGAAAGGAAAGAGGGGAGGGTATGAAGTAAACGAAATAGCTAGGAAAGGAGATAGAGGGAGGAGTGAAACCTTTTATAAATACATTTATTTAAATATTCCTATTCTAAGAGAAAATGACTATCATATTTTTAATATAAAAAATAAACTTTAGCTTAATACTCAGTACATAATCTTCCGAAAATAAACCTGATCTCTCTACTATATTTTTACTCCATGAAGAACTGACGAAACTCATATTACGCCTTAAAATAAATGAGTGAATTCCCAAAAAATTAGAAAATAAAGTAAAATTATATATGATCAAAAAATTATCCGTTTATATTACGTCCTGTGACGTTATTCACACAGCCATACAATACAACCTCTCACGATCCCCATCCATCCAACTGCTGTTTGGATTACGTCTTGCGATGTTTTTCACACAGCCATAACTCCATACGCTACAACCTCTCACGATCCCCATCCATCCAACTGCTGTTTAGCTTACGTCCTGCGACGTTCTTCACACAGCCACAACCCCATACACTACAACCTCTCACGATCCGCATCCATCCAACTATTGTTTAACACTACACTTTTTAAGAATAACTTTCCCACAAAATTAATCAGTGTTATTTTCAAGCTTAACTTCTTTAAAGTTTAAGTGGTCTTCAATATCTATACCTATAAATGGCAAAGCCCTCACTGACTGACTCACTCATCACTAATTCTCCAACTTCCCATGTAGGTAGAGAGCTGAAATTTTGTACACTGTTTCTTTAGGCATTAAATAGGACAACTAAAGTATTTCAATCTTGATAAAGTACACCTAAGGGGTAGAAACCACCCTTAAAATATAAGGATAACATTGGGTTGATTTTAGTAAATTTATAACAGCTGGTTTGTATATAAATAAACATGTCTAATTTGAAAGTTTGACATTATACTACTAATGCATTTCTAATATTTTACTATGAGTTTAATCTTCAGCCGTTAAACAAAAATAAATTAAATGAAATGCTTTAAATGGGCTAAATAGTAGACAGAGAAAATAGTGTGAGTGAGATACTGTAAGTAAAAATAGAATATTTTGATTTTACGTTATAAAGTTAATTCTCTGCCGAGGCTGAAGGCCGAGTTGCATCGAGCGCAGCGAGCGTCGGGGTTAGCACGCGAAGCAAGCAGGGGTGTCCCCTAGTCATATATAATTCTTTAAGTTAACCAGTGCTTATGTCCAGACGTCATTGCAAGAAACCGGCACCTAGTAACACCGAGCGTGGCTGTTCCATAGATGGGTGTGAGTGATCTATCCTTGCACGCCTCCACATAAGGTATGGACCTTAGTCGGAAGTCACCTTTAACCCATTGGTCCCCAGATTAAGTGTTTAGAGAAGACCTCTTAGGCTTAACTTCACCTGGCAAAATAAGACTTTTTAACTTTAGGAAATAAGGAGTAGTGTTTAATTTTGAAAAGCAATTAAATGTTTAACTAGCATTAATATTTTGAGTACTCGTTACTTGATGGGGATTTAATGTACATATAAGTGTTGTTTGGACGGAATTAATCGTCCTGGAAGAACGATGATACAAGTTGTCTAATCAAAATGTGTGCTCGAAGGGTATTTGATTAGTATTGCGGGGTATTAGAGACAGTGACAACAGTCGTGTTAACTAAGTTCGGATTTTGTAGGTGAACAATGTTACTATGAGCATCTCTTCATTGTAACCTTCTTCTGAACAACCCAGGATGGAGCCAAATGCGCACACTATTGTTGCTTCATTGAATGCACCAACTGACTGATTTGGATATCGATTTGTGCCTCTGTTATAGACAATAGTAGCTGGTGTTCTATTGAGATCGGTGAAGTACTAAGTGAGCTGTAGGTGTTGAACACGACACATTTACGTGTACATTAAGTAAATGTATTTTAGAGAAATGGATGTAAAGAAATAGATATGGATATATCAATGTATATAGTTTACAGTATTAATTTATTGATATTTGATATAATGAACCATTCACTTTTGCCATATAATTACAATTCATTACATATAATTAATAAAATGCTATGAAATGTTATTTATTTATCATCAAAACCTTTATGAGCGAGTATGGGTGTGAGCAAATATGGGTCTTTACTACTGACTAAGTTCAAATGACCCTTAGAAAGGGTCATTCACTGGAACCCAAATAGCCAGAGCAATTAAGGGACCTAGAGATTATCTTGTAATCCAAACAACGTAGAATTGGTCTGTTTTGAAGCTAGTTGGCAAGCCTGGTGATCAGCTCTCTTTTATACACAATAGCCCTGACCCAAACATCTACAACCTTAGACTTCTCAAGTAAAGTCCAACATTGATGGAAATCATTGAGTGGATTCCTTATTTGTTGAATAGGAGATCTATCTCTTAAAATTGTCACAACATTTTGTCCCTAACTTTCTCGATAATTTACGTATTACACAATAATGAAAAATGATATGTTATATTTATGTCCACATAATTAATTTTCAATTTTGAAAACGTGTCCTGAATGTTGGATGAACCATATATAAGTGTACAAAATATTATTTTGTTAAATAAATACAACAATCTGTTTGCAGTACAATGTAAACTCTGTTGAATGTTCCTCTGCAACATGGCGTGTACTGAACTTCCCTGGAGAGTACGATCTTGAACGACGGAAGTCGATAAGAGTTTAAATCTTAACAAACTTTACTTCCTATGGAGGATTTAACGGAGACTTTTCTTCAGATACAATGAATTTTTACAAATATTTTTAGAAACAATTTAATTTACAAAATAATAATAAAAAACTAACAAAAGCGAATTGAAGATACAGAATTATTATTTATGACGATAAAGCAATCCACGATTCGGCAAGTTGGAGTTATGATTGACAACAAATGGTGTAGAAGTCGCAAATAATAGCAAGGATGGGACTTACCAAGTCAAATTGGCATAAAATTTGACAGGAATTTAAAGAAATTACTTTTAGCTGAAAATATTCATTTCCCAAAAACCTGACCCTCCATAGCTAAATTTAAATTTACAACAGTTTAAAAAATTAGTATAAAACGTTTTATATGATTAACGTTGAAATGAAATTAATTATTTATAAAGTCCAAAAAGTAGCAGTGTGAAGTCTGCTGTGTATTTTAAGTACATTGTAGGATCACACTATTAGAAGTAATGGTTTAAAAGTGCCTGAATTTGTTGAGTTTAAATTAAATTATGACGTACAATATATCATATATCATAAACTCTTATTCGATAAAAAACTTAATTTTTAGTCTTGTTTTACCAATATGGAAAACACCAACAACGGTTGTGTGAATATTATTTTATAGTTTACCAAATTAAATTGATTGTAAGTTTTGTATAAATATTAATTATTATTTCCCAGACAACATGAAAAATGTATACAGGGGAGACAAAATATGGAAACGCTTTTACAACAGCATTATATTTGTCCATAGATCATTTAATAATTTAATTTTTTTACTAATTTTGTTCCATAAAATATAATTTTTAATCAGAATAGTTTACTTAACCATTAAAAAGCGGAGAAATAATATTGTTCAAATTAGTTACTTTTAGATTCAAATGACCGCTACTCTGGAAAGGATAAACCTTTCGATATCCGGTTTTCGGTAAAAATTTATCTTGAATAGACCTTTCATTTGATACCAAACTCGACCTAGCCTTGAAGATTTTTGTTCAACTCGTCGTGAGCCGTCCCCCTAAAAAAATTAAATATCAATAATGGCGTCAAAAAGTATGTTCTTTGTAACTATGAAAATATGTACAAGATTTTACTTTTACAAGTGAAGTTATACAAAAGTTGTGAAAGCGTTTCCATAATGTTTTTAGTACTGTCGTAGACCCTTCTGAGCTTGTTTGAGCTTCAAATGTATTGATTCATAGATAGATTCTAATTTGCTTTAATGGTGGTTCAAAGTGGCATACATATGGTTGTTGGAGTAATCTAAGAATACATAAATTTTCGTTTCTGAGCCAGGAAAATTGGAAAAGCGTTACGAGAGTTTTCATGATTGAATATTTTTTTTGAGAATGCTACATTTTTATCACAACTGGTTGTTGGATATGTGAATAATGTGTTTATCATATTTAGTTTATACTTTAAGCTAATCTTCGTGTTTTTGTTTCAGGTACTTTGTGATTACAGATAAATTATTATTCTATTTCAATGTGAGTATACTACGTATTCAGTCTTATGACTTATAAAAGTAATAAATAAAATTGCTGTTTCAAGGAAATAGTATGTAAATAGAAATATTTGTATTATTTCTTACTACAAACAATATAAACAAGTTTATTAATAGATAATATAAGCATTATATATATACATATATATATATATATATATATATATATATATATATATATATATATATTTGTATATACTGCTTGGAAGGATAATATATAACTAATATGTAAACATTTGTCTGCCATGAAATAAATAACGCAGGACGAAAACGTATCGCAACAAATTAAATTAGTTTTGTATCTGTCAAAGTATGCAATACGATCAACAGATTGGATTTTATAACTAAATACTTTCTAAAAAGTGAGTGGAATTTAATATTGAGATACATTGGAATGTTGTATTAAAATAGTTGACAAATCCAAACCTGACAGACTGAAATAGTTTTTCACCGTAGTAACGATTGATAATATTAATTTAATTATGGTTTTGAAGTAAGTTGATAATATCATCAACTCCCTAGATATTTTGTTTGTTTTAATAGAAGAGCGAATGATTTTACGAGTAAAATAATCTTTCGGTAAAATACTTAATTTAAAAAATATATTATATGTAAACTGTATTGTTTAGTTTACATAAAATATATTTTATTATGTGTATTAATTATGTGTCAATTAAAATAAATGTTCTACAATTTCTGTAATTGCAAAGAAAGTAACATAATATAAACAACATTGTCTTCTAATGTTTTAATTCATTATTATTTATTTTGTAACATAAATATAATCAATTTTTCATTCCGCATTGTAGACAGTTAAGTAGCGATTAGAAAATTTACGTATTGTTTTGAATGGGAAATGGTTGATTTAAATAATGTGAGAATCAGTCGATCCACAAAATAAGTGATATATTTAATTTTATATAATTTTGAACTACAATTTAGTATAGTATTACACTAAACGAAGTTGAATTGTCAAAATTGAATTTTGAAGTTTCCATTCAGCTGTGATAAATAATTGTATTAGATAAAGTAACTATCGTATGTCTAAGTTACTTTAGTTTTACTCGAATTAAAGAAAAATTGCTTGAATTTGAAGTTGTAAGACATGCAATATGAAGGAGCTTAAACAGGTTACATAAAACTACGCTCTACCTACAATGATAAAAATAGTAACAGAGTAAGGAAGATTTTTTAAAACACTTAATTGATGAAAAAAACCCCATGTTCATTATTAAAATGTCTATAATATTTTTGGAGTAAAACACAGCAAAAAAGATATAGAAGTCACAGTTTTATATCCTTAGAGGCAGTTATTAGCAGATTAGAACTTATGTATGTATTTATAAAACTAGAATAATAATTGCTAGATTTATCCTTGAGTGTGTATGGAAGGGACTTACAGAGTGCTGGCTCACACTACCTCGATACACACTTAGCACACTATTGAATGTATGGAAGGGACTTACAGAGTGCTGGGTCAAACTACCTCGATACACACTTAGCACACTATTGAATGTATGGAAGGGACTTACAGAGTGCTGGCTCACACTACCTCGATACACACTTAGCACACTATTGAATGTATAGAAGGGACTTACAGAGTGCTGGCTCACACTACCTCGATACACACTTAGCACACTATTAAATGTATGGAAGGGACTTACAGAGTGCTGGCTCACACTACCTCGATACACACTTAGCACACTATTGAATGTATGGAAGGGACTTACAGAGTGCTGGCTCACACTACCTCGATACACACTTAGCACACTATTGAATGTATGGAAGGGACTTACAGAGTGCTGGCTCACACTACCTCGATACACACTTAGCACACTATTAAATGTATGGAAGGGACTTACAGAGTGCTGGCTCACACTACCTCGATACACACTTAGCACACTATTGAATGTATGGAAGTGACTTACAGAGTGCTGGCTCACACTACCTCGATACACACTTAGCACACTATTAAATGTATAGAAGGGACTTACAGAGTGCTGGCTCACACTACCTCGATACACACTTAGCACACTATTAAATGTATGGAAGGGACTTACAGAGTGCTGGCTCACACTACCTCGATACACACTTAGCACACTATTGAATGTATGGAAGGGACTTACAGAGTGCTGGCTCACACTACCTCGATACACACTTAGCACACTATTAAATGTATAGAAGGGACTTACAGAGTGCTGGCTCACACTACCTCGATACACACTTAGCACACTATTGAATGTATAGAAGGGACTTACAGAGTGCTGGCTCACACTACCTCGATACACACTTAGCACACTATTAAATGTATAGAAGGGACTTACAGAGTGCTGGCTCACACTACCTCGATACACACTTAGCACACTATTAAATGTATGGAAGTGACTTACAGAGTGCTGGCTCACACTACCTCGATACACACAGCACACTATTGAATGTATAGAAGGGACTTACAGAGTGCTGGCTCACACTACCTCGATACACATTTAGCACACTATTGAATGTATGGAAGGGACTTACAGAGTGCTGGCTCACACTACCTCGGTACACACTTAGCACACTATTAAATGTATAGAAGGGACTTACAGAGTGCTGGCTCACACTACCTCGATACACACTTAGCACACTATTGAATGTATGGAAGTGACTTACAGAGTGCTGGCTCACACTACCTCGATACACACTTAGCACACTATTGAATGTATGGAGGGGACTTACAGAGTGCTGGCTCACACTACCTCGATACACATTTAGCACACTATTGAATGTATGGAAGTGACTTACAGAGTGCTGGCTCACACTACCTCGATACACACTTAGCACACTATTAAATGTATAGAAGGGACTTACAGAGTGCTGGCTCACACTACCTCGATACACACTTAGCACACTATTGAATGTATGGAAGTGACTTACAGAGTGCTGGCTCACACTACCTCGATACACACTTAGCACACTATTGAATGTATGGAGGGGACTTACAGAGTGCTGGCTCACACTACCTCGATACACACTTAGCACACTATTAAATGTATGGAAGGGACTTACAGAGTGCTGGCTCACACTACCTCGATACACATTTAGCACACTATTGAATGTATGGAAGTGACTTACAGAGTGCTGGCTCATACTACCTCGATACACACAGCACACTATTGAATGTATAGAAGGGACTTACAGAGTGCTGGCTCACACTACCTCGATACACATTTAGCACACTATTGAATGTATGGAAGGGACTTACAGAGTGCTGGCTCACACTACCTCGATACACACTTAGCACACTATTGAATGTGACTTCTGCTCTCGTTCACCATTTCACTGAACCTAGTAGAAATAAATGAACTGACGATTCTTAGGTGTGATAATAATCTGTATTCCAAATGAATTCTCCACGTTCTAAGCTTAGTGATACTCTCTGTGATTAAACTGAGTTATTTTAACTGATATAAATAGTGTTCCATGATCAGAGTCAGGAATTGTAACTAGAATATGCACGCATTTTATAACTTATTATTTGCAATAAATAAATAAATAGTTTCGCTTGCTATAAAGAGTGATTTAGACTTTTTAAACTAAAGTATTATTTTGCTTATAAAACACTCACAACATTACTTGAAGGGAATATCTTGAAGTAAATAATCATTTGTAAGACACCAATTGTCAATATCTGGGCGAATATGAGGGGTGAATGAGTGTGAATGAACGGGTGTAGTCATTGTTACTAACTAAGGTCGACTGTTCCTCCGTAAGAGCTATTTATTATCATCCCAATAGTCAGGGCAACTAAGGGACCTACAGCTTTACGTTAAATCCGAACTACGAAGTGTTGGTTTGATTTTCAGCTAATTGACAAACCTGACACTCTGTTCTCATATCTACACAACATCCAAACCTTGACTATCACCCAACATGGACACACCAGACTTCTCTAGTTACATTCACGTCTATGGCAATCATTAAGCGTGCGTCAGGTTGGTATTAAGAGGTCTGAGCTTAGAACCAATCGCCTACAATCTCCTCAACAATTTGTCACCAAGTAGTTTGGCTACATCAATACGTCATTAGTACCGACAAATATTGCCAAAGCAGTAAAGATTTTAATTATATAAAATTTTTTAGAACGGATAAAACATGATTAACTTTGATGAATTT
The DNA here is from genome assembly GCA_035578905.1 of Stictocephala bisonia. Lineage (NCBI taxonomy): Eukaryota > Metazoa > Arthropoda > Insecta > Hemiptera > Membracidae > Stictocephala > Stictocephala bisonia. The sequence goes on from JAQJVL010002044.1 coordinate 122,522, forward strand.
ATAAAAATATTTAAATAATATTACGACACTAATATTGAAAGTAGCAACAATTGTACAGTCAACTATGTAAACTTTCTAGCTTGTCAGTTTTTTTTTTTTTTTTTTTTTTTTTTTTTTTCGAAATACTTCTTTCGAAGCCCATCTATGTATGTATTACTATTGTGCTGACACCCTACTGTCAGTCGAGTGCTCCTTGTACAAACTGCCTCTCAACACATCGCTCTTGTCTCCCCCCTCCCCATTTTTGTCGGCGATAAGATCGTATCTAATTCAACACTCCCGTCCCTACCGTGTAACATATGTCGTCTACTTTTAACCTTTAAATATTTTATCTCCCTCATTTGATGGCATATCTTTTCTCACACTGCACTGAAAAATTGCACCGTACTCTTTTTGGTTTTAGGTATAAACTAGGACTTACAATTTAATACGTATTTCAATGAATAGTTACATGATTGTACTTAGCCAGGAACTAAGTAAGAGATTATTTATTCAGTTTTTAACAATCTTAAAATTTTTTAAAATTAACATATCAATTGATTCTGCATACACCAGACTGTATTTGCAATAATTCATTTATTTTAGATCATAGTTTTAGTAATATTCATCTAAATAAATACAGTTTTTTTATAGATAATGTATTGTATTAGATGCTAGTTTATTGATTGTTGAATCCCTTTTTTTATTTGTAAGTTATAGACAGAAGAATTTGGCAGATGAAATGTAAAAAGTTTGTGGACCAATATAGTAATTGCTCAGTTTTACTCCAAATAATTTTTTTAACAAATGTAATCTCTTTCGATTTCAAATGCTGTATCCATACATTCAGTGACAATTTAATTTAAAACCATTTCTTGTTAATGAAAGTGAATATTACCACATCTAAGCTTCAATAATTTTACAATTTATAGTAATTATCTTTTGTATTTTAAGATTAATAATCAAGGAATCGGTTATTTACTAAATGAATCAAAATTTTTCTGATTCTTAGTTTTGAAAAAAGTAAATTTTATTATCTGATTGAAATACCGTTTTAAAGAATGTTGTCTGAATATTCATGTGCTTTTGTCTTAAAAACCGGATTAAATATAAAGATGCCTATAGGTAGCTTAGGAAAATATTGGAAACTTAAAATGAAATGGGGTTCGGAGAAAGTGAACTCTAGTGAACCAGAAGAGGATATTAGCGTCCTCTTGTATCCGACGTTTCAGAGGTATGAATCGAACATGAAAATTTCAATTATTTGGAAGAAAAATGGTTTTGGTATTTTTATTAGGAGAAAAATCAAACCGTTTACGAAAATAAAGTCTGTAATTGGTAATAAAAATTAATATACAATATACGTATGTTTGATTAGCTTTAAATACCAATATCTACTGACATTAAACAAGTAAATAATGTGTGACCGGCTTCTCAAAACACACATTTAGTGATGTTGTAATAGTATTTAAAATATCACGTAACAACTTTGTAACTTAAATATGTTACATTAAAAAAAAAAACTGCATAGGCCCCTAATTAAGAAGCTGCTTTACTAACGATATAAATTTATTAATACTTTGTTAACATATTAATCAATAAAACGTATATGAGCAAATATTGGAAATGTATAAGATAACAAAAATTCATAGATCGTTAATCCAATATAAAATTTATTTTTAATGTAACACAAAAAATTAATTGTGTTACATTAAAAATAAATGTTATATTGGATTTACGACCTATGAATTGTTGTTATCTTATATTAATCAATGTAGTGACTTAAAACCTTAGTTTGTGATTAAATCCGACAATACCTGGTATGTCCTGGGTAGCTGCTAGTCATTGACCAGTATATCAATCAATGGGGAACAATAGCTTTGTATGAACAAACAAGGCTGCATTACATGAGAAAACAACAATGGTTCCTGTTAGTGGTGCCGGACTACCAGTACAGTAAAAACCAAACTAAATATTGATTCACTTTGTCATATTTCTTCTTGGTGAATATGGTCTGGCCTGGGGAGTGAAAAATAAAATTATGTTGTGATTTGTTTACTGAAGTATTTTATACATTTGAGCCATAAGTAACAAATAACAGTAATTCATAACATAAAAAAAATAAAACTAAATTTAATCGGAAACAAATATAAAATTACAGGTTGTACACAATTATATTTACTTGAATATTAACCAAAACTACTCTAGTAGTGACCTTAGATATAAAGTTCAGGATATTCTTATGATTATTTATACAGTGGCAAGAAAATAATTTTATATAATATACAAACAAACATATGATTAATAAATGGTAAAATACGTGATTTTACTTAGATTCTATCCAATCAATCGTACTGTATATATATATATATATATATATATATATATATACACGTGGATTGAAGTTAGTTTTAAATGAAACATTTTTAGTAATTCCACAGCTTTTAATTTTTGATTAGTGAATTTTCGCCAGTTAGAGCATCTTCAGATCATAAAAACCAAATTGTACAAAAATATAAAACATATAAAAAAAGTTTTATATTTTTGTACAATTTCAGCATCTTCAGATCATAAAAACCAAATTGTAAAAAAATATAAAACATATAAAAAAGTTTTATATTTTTGTACAATTTGGTTATTATGATCTGAAGATGCCATAACTGGTGAAAATGCATTAATCAAAAATTAAAAACTGTGGAATTACTAAAAATGTTTCATTTAAATCCATCGAAATTTCACCAAGTACCAAATAAACGAAGTTAGTTTCTTGGTTATATTACAACCTGCAAACCAACCACATCCTTGATCTTGTATATTTATGGTTAAATTATAATAACTATAAAAACGTAAATACCTACACAATGACGTTAGCCGTTCCTAATTAAATTATAAATATTTTTACCCCAGAAACATTCAATAAAAAGTCGCTAATATAACAAAGAGTTTATCAAGAATAGTCATTGCATAAACTGATTCACATATAAATAGCCTCCCAACTTTGCTCCCAAATTATTTAATGAATTTTCCTCCAGTTTAACAGGCCAGGTTGTATCTGAAACTACATATAAAACAATGTATATAAATATTTAATGTATAATGCAAGCTGATATATCCATATATAACTGTACTATATACCTAACTTTATGTTTTAATTATAATAATTAAAATTAGCTTTTAATTTTTTAAATAGTTGTAATATGACGAGTTGTTTTGTAAACCAGCATTTTTTGTTGAAAACCGCTCCAAAATAAAGACCTTATTTATTTATTTAAATTATCTTAAAATAACTTTATTTCAATATACAGTACTGCCTTATCAAAAAATAATAATTGTTATCTAAATCATGGTCATTTTGTTTAACGTGATGAATCGGTTATAGGTCATCGACTTTACTTGTTACATAGACAAATATAATTTGGTATTGCTGCTATAAACAAACTAAAAAAAGTTTTGTTCAGTTTAATATCCGATTATAATATAAAGTGATTTATTGATATCAGATTAGATAATACATTTAAAATAAAATATATTCTGCTAAAGATTACTCCATCACATAAATACGGCATATGTGATATAATTTGCTAAAATAGTTAGTGTGAAAACGTGAGTTTTTGCAGAAAACGTTAACTTCTTTTCGTAAAGCGGATTGTTCCCACGAGGACGGCTCGCTGTAACCAGTTAGCTCTCACTCTTTTATCGGGGAACAATGTCCCGATAGAGAAGATGGTGGCTGAAATAAACCCTTGAAATTTGCATTGCTTGAATGTTATGTTACCTTTTACTTAGCGTTGACGATGGTTGTAATATATATTGATGTACCATTATATTGTAAGCAATATAATGGTAAACTATTTTTTTAAAGTTTTATCGTTTTCCTTTACACTTTAAAATTACAATTTATAAACATTTTTACAATTTTTTAAATGTTATGCTTAAGAATATACATTTCTTTTGAATTGGTTGAACACGTAGTTAGTTGAAGACCAGCTTTATAAGCTAAAAGCTTTAGGTTCTATCCCAATCAGAGTCATACAAATTTTGAAAATGATCAGCTGATAGAACTGGCTGTTCATTTGTCATTGAGCTATTAATTAATGACATTTTCTAAGAAACAGTCGGCCTTAGTTTGTAGCAATGGCTACCTCCCCTCATCAACACTCATTCGAAATACAGATTGGATCTCA